>BRYF01000005.1:707500-730000 GCA_030159135.1 Actinidia polygama | reverse complement strand
AGTATAGGAAGTACTTCTAGAAAACATAGTAAAACTCCCTCTAGACATAGCATAGATGGAGATAACATGTCAAATATTTATAAAAATGATTCAGACTTTATTAACCCAGTTAAGACTAAAACTAAGTTAAAAGGAGTTGAATCTTCGCCCCAAGTCAGCAAGGCAAGATACAGCAGACACCCTCCCTTTAACAAGGAGGAAGAGGAAGAAGTAGAATCCTCGAACGAGTCACCTACACAAACAGACTTTGAAGTTAACACTCCAGTTAACCCGCAGTTACTTACAATTAAAACAGAATTTAAAATCAACTTAGTAAAACTACTTGAAGAATTTGAGTCAAAACAGAATAAGTCAAAAAGAAAAGATTACAGGAAAAATTATTCTGAAAGTAAAAGAAAGAAAATTCTTTTCGCTTGGAAGTCATTTATGACTGAAATAAGAAGTGAAATTAATTTCTTTGATTACTTAGAAAATTATTACAAAAAAGTAAATGTTATTACCAAGAATAAATGGAAATTAGATGATAACAAAAGTACAACATCTAGTCATCCTCCTTTAGAAACTATACACATAGAACATAAGGAAACAGTCATTAAAGCTTCGCCTTTTAAGGTCCCTAGTGACAACTCAGAGGTCAAGAAAGTCATAGAACAAAACAATTATACTAATCAATGTTTAAAAACTATTGGTAAACAATTAGACAAAATTGAAACCATAGTTGAAAGTCATTCTTTAGAGACATCTTCTAGTAAAGAGATTGAAACACCTATAGTTAAATTACCTAGTAACAGGAATAAACTCGGATTAAATACTAGTAAGGATAAAGATAAGATTAAAAAGTTAGAAGAAATCTTTTCTAAGCTTGAGGCTAAGAAAGAAGAATCTTCTATCCAAGTCATTAATGAACTTGAAGAATCTGTCAGAGAGTCCTCCACAGATGATTCAGATAGTGAAATTGCTAAAATAGAAAACCAACTTAACATAAACAAACTAAAATATAATAAACCAGTTAAAGATGTTGCTATCACCAAAAATTGGTATATACGTCCTAGTCCACCTGACCTTCAGTTTGAAGAAAGGAATTTGGATAACCAGTTTTCGGTAGAAGCCAAAAAATTATATGAATGGAATATAGATGGTCTAAGTGAGCATAATATTCTACAAAAATTACATCACATGTCAATGGTTGCAAATAGTTATCTTACAAACTATTCAGATTTTACCCAGTCAGATATTGTTGATCTTTTAGCATCAGGTTTTACAGGAATGCTAAAATCTTGGTGGGATAAGTATCTCTCAGAAGAACTGCGAGAAAGCATTAAACATGCTGTCCAGACAGATGAGAATAACTTTCCTATCTTTGATGAGAATTTAGGATCAGGAATACCTGATGGAATTAACACATTAATCTACACTATAATTAAACACTTCATTGGAACACCTAGTGACATTCACTCTAGGATCCATGATCAACTCAGTAACCTAAGTTGTCCAACACTTAGTGATTTTAGATGGTATAAAGATGTTTTTACCTCTAGGGTCATGGTTAGAGACGATTGCACTGCTCCTTTTTGGAAGGAGAAATTTATTAACGGATTACCTAGTCTTTTTGCCCATAAGATTAGAGACGTCCTAAGTCAACCAACAGGTCAAATTGAATTTGATAAGTTAACCTACGGGGATATCATTAGCACTATTCAAAAAGAAGGATTAAGAATGTGCATTGATATGAAAATAAGTAAACAGGCTAAAAGTGATAAACATAAGGCTAAATACGAATTAGGAAACTTCTGTGAGCAATATGGCTTGCCCTCAGTTGCTCCTAGTAGAAGAAAGCCGAGTAAAACATCTAGTCAGTATAAGCCATATAAGAAACATAAGACTAAACATTATAGTAAAAATAATATTGATTTTTATAAAAAACCAGAAAGTAAACCAACTAGAAAACCTTACAAAACTAGTAAACCTAGTAAAGATATTGTTTGTCACAAATGTGGTAAAAAGGGTCATTATAAAAATGAATGTTGGTCAAAAGCTAAAATTAATAAATTAGGAATATCAGAAGAAGATAAGAATAGAATCTTTGAGATATTTAAACTAACTAATATAACTAGTTATGAATCAGATGAGAATAAATCTGATAGTCAACATAGTAAAAGTTCTAATTCATCTAGCAACTACCCTAGTGAAGATGAAGATATTAAAATAGGATGCAATGACTATTGTTGCAAAGTAAACGTCATTACTAAAACCCAGGAAGAAGAGAATGTCCTGATTGAATTAATTAGTAAAATTGAAAATGAAGAATTAAAGAAACAGTACATTAGTAAACTTAGAAACCTTTGGAATGATAATAGTAAACCTAGGAGTAGTAAACCAATAATAAGCTTAAATAGTACACTTGATAGATTTAAAAAAGATAAAAATAAAGAAGTCACCTTACAGGATTTACAACATGAGATAAATCTAGTAAAAAAGGAAATAAAAGATTTAAAGGTCAAAGATAAACAATTAGAAGAAGAAATAACGATATTAAAAATTAATGACCAATTCACTCAGTTGGGAAAAACTGATAAATCTTCAGATGAGTCTTCCTCAGACGAACCTGAAGAAAATAAGAGTATAAGTCAGGATAGTAGTAAATTAAATACTATCAAAAAATTAAATATACAGAAATGGCAGATTAAAGTCAAGTTATTCATTAGTAACTATGAAATTGAAGTCATTGCCTTAGTTGATTCAGGAGCGGATGTGAATTGTATTCAAGAAGGAATTATTCCTACTAAATACTATCACAAAACTACTGAAAGATTAAGTGCAGCTAATGGGAGTAACTTAAAAGTAAATTACAAGTTACCTAAAGTCCATATATGCCAAGACAAAGTTTGCTTCAAAACATCCTTTGTCTTAGTAAAGAATATGACAGATAGAGTGATCTTAGGATTGCCCTTTCTCTATTTGTTATATCCTTTTAGTATTAATACTAAGGGAATTTCTACTAAACCTTTAGGCCAACAAGTCACGTTTAAATTTCTTAATAAACCTGAGTCAGTACAATTAAAGAGATTAAAAGATTTTTCCTTGTCTATTAATTTAGTTGATCAAAAAAGGAGTCAACTCAGTCATCTTAAGGAAGAAGTAAAATATAAAAAGATTGAAGAAAACTTAGCAAGTAAGCAATTAAGTCAAAAAATTGAACAATTTAGGGTAACCCTAGAACAAGAGGTTTGCTCGACTTTGCCTAGTGCTTTCTGGCATAGGAAAAAACACGTAGTCAAATTGCCCTACGTCAAAGACTTTAGTGAAAGTAAAATACCGACTAAGTCTAGACCAATTCAAATGAATGCAGAACTTTTAGAAGTCTGTAAAAAAGAAATAAATGAATTATTAAAAAATAAAATCATCAGTAAAAGTAAGTCTCCCTGGTCTTGCTCAGCCTTTTATGTCAATAAAAGCTCTGAAATAGAAAGAGGAGTCCCCAGACTAGTAATTAACTACAAACCATTAAATGAAGTCTTAGAATGGATTAGGTATCCCATACCTAATAAAAAGGACTTAATTAAAAGACTTAGTAAAGCAGTCATCTTTTCAAAATTTGATTTGAAAAGTGGATTTTGGCAAATCCAAGTTGACCCTAGTGATAGGTATAAAACTGCCTTTAATACACCTTTTGGTCATTACGAATGGAATGTAATGCCATTTGGATTAAAAAATGCCCCTAGTGAATTTCAGAATATAATGAATGAAATATTTAACCCACATAGTCACTTTTCAATTGTTTACATTGATGATGTTCTTCTATTTTCTCAGTCTATAGATGAACATTGGAAACATTTGAAAATGTTTTTTGATATTATTAAAACCAACGGTTTAGTCATATCTGCTACTAAAATTGATCTATTTCAAACAAAAGTCAGATTTTTAGGTTATCATATTCATCAGGGCACAATTATCCCAATTAACAGGTCAATTTTATTTGCGGATAAATTCCTGGATGAAATCACTGATAAAAACCAGTTACAGAGGTTCTTAGGATCCTTAAACTACATTGCTGATTTCTACAAAGACCTTAGGAAAAGGTGTCAACCCCTCTTTGAGAGATTGAAAGATAACCCTCCTCCTTGGACTTCCATTCACACTGAAATAGTCAAAGATTTAAAAACTTATGTCAAGACTTTGCCTTGCCTTGGCATTCCTACTGAAAACTCATTCAAAATTATTCAGACTGATGCCTCTGATGTCGGCTACGGAGGTATCCTCTTACAAAAAGTCAATCCCAATTCTCCTGAACAAATCGTTCGTTTTCATTCAGGAACTTGGAATTCTGCACAAGTCAATTATAGTACTATTAAAAAAGAGATTTTATCAATTGTTTTATGTATTAGTAAATTTCAAGATGATATATTAAACCAAAAGTTTTTAGTCAGAGTTGATTGTAAAAGCGCAAAATACGTTTTACAAAAAGATGTTCAAAATATTGCTAGTAAGCAGATTTTTGCTAGATGGCAAGCCATTTTGAGTATTTTTGATTTTGATATAGAATATATCAAAGGAAGTCAAAATTTTATCCCAGATTTTCTTACCAGAGAATTTTTGCAGGGGAAGTCCTAGATTTCTCCCTTTCTTTGGTCTCTTCTTATAATGCTACTAACCCACTGCAGATGGCATCCAGCAAGAAGGATACTAAACAGAAACAGAATCAACTTGCTCATGTGCCACCTCTTACCCTAGTAAACAGGTTTCATACCCTTGGAACAATTCCAAAACAGTCATATTCCTCAGCTCTTGTTGCGGATTCTTCTAGTCAAGCTCAGATGACTACCTACAAGTCATCCAAGTCAGATTACGTCAAAAAACCGATTATTCACAACCTCTTCCACAGGGAACCAGTCCACAGCAACATTCATGATCCCTGTGAGTTAGCCAGTCATTTCTTTCCTCCGGGATGGCACTTTGTTCCTCACCATCCGGATAAGTCAATTACATTTTACAAAGATATTTTATTAAAACACAAGTCAGTCGTTTTTAAACCGATTTTTGATCGAGTCAATCCTACTAAAATTATTTACCATTCAATGTATATTCACAACATTGTCTCTCTGGATGAATGGGGTCACCCTTCCTTGCTTAGAGATCTCCCTGGTCATTCCCTTCAATATAATTATTATGATTATATTGAAACCTGGTTCAAAGTCATTCTGCATCAAAATGAGTCATTTACACACTCATGGTTCTTCTCTTTTGACCATAAGTTTAAGTCAGCAATTCCCTCCTGGTTCTTAAGGTGGTGGAACTATCATGGAGCAATTCCTGATCTTTTCCCCATTGAGCTTATGGACCAAGTCAATTATTTCGCGTCTCTTTTTAAATTAACCAGTCATCAGAGACAATTTCCTATTTTACTTATATTTATTAGTAAATACAAAGTCCCATGGATTTTCAAATGGCAGTATTGTTTTTCTGACAATATTGTCGCTAGAGTCCATTTTGTTAAATGGTGGGATGCTTTCAAAGCCTTCCGAGTTATTGAACAAGTCAAGAAGGAATTTCCTGTAAAAGTTCCTACTCCAGTCAAGCAGATCCCAGCTGCTCCAGCCCCATCTGCTCCCATTCAGCAGGTCCCTATGGATCCTTACCAGTCAGCCCAGTTAGCCCCTGCTACCTCTTCACAGTCAAAATCTCGAAGATCTTCCTCTTCCAAAGCCAAGGGAAAAGCCAGGTCTTCCAGTCCAGATTCAAAAGATTTAATCAAGATGTTCAACGCATTCATCAAGGCCCAGGCCCTTTCTAATGCCAAAGCCCAAGATGCCGAGTCAACCCAAGAAGATTCATATGATGATCTTTTAGAGGAGTCTGAAGCCCAGTCCTCTGATGCCTCTGTTGAATCTTCCAGTCAGAAGCCCTATGGCTCCTAGTCACAGTTCGCCCAAGACCCTTTTGCGTAATTTCCTACTTCAGTCACTACTGTCCCTCTACCGACAGAAAAGCTGTAGTAAATTACAATAAAGGTTTTCAGTCATTTTGCTTTCCACCGAAAGCATCCTCTGTAGTCAAAAGTTGATCAAGCCGAAAGCTGCCCCAGTAATTCAGCCGAAAGCTGCCCCTTCAAGTCAAAAGTCTCCCTTGATTCACGGGAATCGCATCTTTGCTTTTGCTTTTCCTGTTTCGTTTTCTTTTGGCTCTCCTATTTAACTCGAAGAGATTTCAGAAGAAAGGGGACTAAAAAAAAACTCAAAACACTTCTCTTCCCTCTGGAATTGATTCACTGGTAAAAATGTTAAAATGCTGCAATTTGCGCCAGCACTTGTAAACCTCAGTCATTTGTAAGTCAATTTAAAGTTTTAAAAGTTAATTTGATATTTATTTTCGGTATTTATTTCAATTACTTGTGCGCCCTCTCTGTTATTTATCTGTTTATCTTCCGCTTGAAAATGGTATCAGAGCCAAACACGATTGTTGAGTCAATTGATTAGTCACTTCTCTTCTTTCTTCTCTAAACCTTGTTTCGAGAAGTCTTTACCCAGTTAACATTCTAAGATTCATTGTTCTGTTGACGGCCACCTTGGAAGTAGCCACCCTACCTCTTGTCCCATATCTAGAGTAAGTCCCGGCAGACAGAGAGTAAGACCTGGCAGTAGTGACTGAAGTAGGAAATTACGCAAAAGGGTCCTGGGCGAACTGTGACTGGGAGCCATAGGGCTTCTGACTGGAAGATTCAACAGAGGCATCAGAGGACTGGGCTTCAGACTCCTCTAAAAGATCATCATCTGAATCTTCTTGGGTTGACTCGGCATCTTGGGCTTTGGCATTAGATAGGGCCTGGGCCTTGATGAATGCGTTGAACATCTTGATTAAATCTTTTGAATCTGGACTGGAAGACCTGGCTTTTCCCTTGGCTTTGGAAGAGGAAGATCTTCGAGATTTTGACTGTGAAGAGGTAGCAGGGGCTAACTGGGCTGACTGGTAAGGATCCATAGGGACCTGCTGAATGGGAGCAGATGGGGCTGGAGCAGCTGGGATCTGCTTGACTGGAGTAGGAACTTTTACAGGAAATTCCTTCGTAACATTCTAAGATTCATTGTTCTGTTGACGGCCACCTTGGAAGTAGCCACCCTACCTCTTGTCCCATATCTAGAGTAAGTCCCGGCAGACAGAGAGTAAGACCTGGCAGTTAGGATAGGGAGTCTATGTGCGGTATGTGTGAACCCAGCGTATGTGCATTAAACATGATAAGTGAATCAAAGAATTAAACTGAGTAAACCACTTTAAGAAATTAGAATCATGAGTAGATTGTTTAGGAGTATATTTATAAAAATGATTCAGACTTTATTAACCCAGTTAAGACTAAAACTAAGTTAAAAGGAGTTGAATCTTCGCCCCAAGTCAGCAAGGCAAGATACAGCAGACACCCTCCCTTTAACAAGGAGGAAGAGGAAGAAGTAGAATCCTCGAACGAGTCACCTACACAAACAGACTTTGAAGTTAACACTCCAGTTAACCCGCAGTTACTTACAATTAAAACAGAATTTAAAATCAACTTAGTAAAACTACTTGAAGAATTTGAGTCAAAACAGAATAAGTCAAAAAGAAAAGATTACAGGAAAAATTATTCTGAAAGTAAAAGAAAGAAAATTCTTTTCGCTTGTAGTCATTTATGACTGAAATAAGAAGTGAAATTAATTTCTTTGATTACTTAGAAAATTATTACAAAAAAGTAAATGTTATTACTCTGCATTCATTTGAATTGGTGTAGACTTAGTCGGTATTTTACTTTCACTAAAGTCTTTGACGTAGGGCAATTTGACTACGTGTTTTTTCCTATGCCAGAAAGCACTAGGCAAGGTCGAGCAAACCTCTTGTTCCTGTTACTAGGTAATTTAACTATAGGTGTTTCAATCTCTTTACTAGAAGATGTCTCTAAAGAATGACTTTCAACTATGGTTTCAATTTTGTCTAATTGTTTACCAATAGTTTTTAAACATTGATTAGTATAATTGTTTTGTTCTATGACTTTCTTGACCTCTGAGTTGTCACTAGGGACCTTAAAAGGCGAAGCTTTAATGACTGTTTCCTTATGTTCTATGTGTATAGTTTCTAAAGGAGGATGACTAGATGTTGTACTTTTGTTATCATCTAATTTCCATTTATTCTTGGTAATAACATTTACTTTTTTGTAATAATTTTCTAAGTAATCAAAGAAATTAATTTCACTTCTTATTTCAGTCATAAATGACTTCCAAGCGAAAAGAATTTTCTTTCTTTTACTTTCAGAATAATTTTTCCTGTAATCTTTTCTTTTTGACTTATTCTGTTTTGACTCAAATTCTTCAAGTAGTTTTACTAAGTTGATTTTAAATTCTGTTTTAATTGTAAGTAACTGCGGGTTAACTGGAGTGTTAACTTCAAAGTCTGTTTGTGTAGGTGACTCGTTCGAGGATTCTACTTCTTCCTCTTCCTCCTTGTTAAAGGGAGGGTGTCTGCTGTATCTTGCCTTGCTGACTTGGGGCGAAGATTCAACTCCTTTTAACTTAGTTTTAGTCTTAACTGGGTTAATAAAGTCTGAATCATTTTTATAAATATTTGACATGTTATCTCCATCTATGCTATGTCTAGAGGGAGTTTTACTATGTTTTCTAGAAGTACTTCCTATACTCCTATTATCAAAGCTATGTCTAGAAGGTGTATTTCTTCTTAGATCTTTAAAGCTTATGTTGACTGTACCATCTTCATTTTGGTGAATAAATTCTAAATCATCTTCATTATTTACTATGTTTTTCTGATAGTTTTCGTTATTTAATAACCAACTATCTGGAAGAGTGACTTCTTTCCATATGACTGGTCTGGGTATCCTAATATTAGCATTATCAGTACTGCTGTTAATAAGCAATGTCTGACCACTAGGACTTTTTACTAAAGCCTGAGCATTTAAATTAGTTTTCATACACTTATAGTATATTCTATATATAAGTGCAACAGTGTGACTTCCTTCTAGCATTTCTGTGAAGGCGCCTGTAGTTTTAATATTTAAAGTGACTGCTTTAGTAATATGTGGATCGCTGAGACTCAGTGTAAAATCCGGATAGCAGTTGAAATGAACTGGTCCATCATTTAGTCCTGTCTCCAATAATCCCATAATACTAGTTTTAAAATCTTTAAATCTAGCATCTCTTAATCCTAAGATAATCGATGCATTTTTTCCTTTAATTGTTAAAGGTTTGACTGCAACTTGAACTAATCCTATGTGAATAAAATTGTGACCTCTAGATCTATGATCTTTCATGGACTCTTTACTAAGTAAATAACATGACTCGTATTCTTTAGTTAAGGCGTAAACCTGTTCAACAGTTTTTACTTTCATATCAGTCATAAAGGATGACTGTAAGAAACTCGTCTTGTAAATCTGTTTAATAGGTATTTTAGGTATATTCCAATTACTTAGATCTATTTCTAGATCCTGATATTCATGTTCTTCTTCATTCACTATATTTGGTATAGTTGTCAAAGAAGATCGTGAGCTAACTGAAGAGTTACTCCTAAACAATCTACTCATGATTCTAATTTCTTAAAGTGGTTTACTCAGTTTAATTCTTTGATTCACTTATCATGTTTAATGCACATACGCTGGGTTCACACATACCGCACATAGACTCCCTATCCTAACTGCCAGGTCTTACTCTCTGTCTGCCGGGACTTACTCTAGATATGGGACAAGAGGTAGGGTGGCTACTTCCAAGGTGGCCGTCAACAGAACAATGAATCTTAGAATGTTAACTGGGTAAAGACTTCTCGAAACAAGGTTTAGAGAAGAAAGAAGAGAAGTGACTAATCAATTGACTCAACAATCGTGTTTGGCTCTGATACCATTTTCAAGCGGAAGATAAACAGATAAATAACAGAGAGGGCGCACAAGTAATTGAAATAAATACCGAAAATAAATATCAAATTAACTTTTAAAACTTTAAATTGACTTACAAATGACTGAGGTTTACAAGTGCTGGCGCAAATTGCAGCATTTTAACATTTTTACCAGTGAATCAATTCCAGAGGGAAGAGAAGTGTTTTGAGTTTTTTTTTTAGTCCCCTTTCTTCTGAAATCTCTTCGAGTTAAATAGGAGAGCCAAAAGAAAACGAAACAGGAAAAGCAAAAGCAAAGATGCGATTCCCGTGAATCAAGGGAGACTTTTGACTTGAAGGGGCAGCTTTCGGCTGAATTACTGGGGCAGCTTTCGGCTTGATCAACTTTTGACTACAGAGGATGCTTTCGGTGGAAAGCAAAATGACTGAAAACCTTTATTGTAATTTACTACAGCTTTTCTGTCGGTAGAGGGACAGTAGTGACTGAAGTAGGAAATTACGCAAAAGGGTCTTGGGCGAACTGTGACTAGGAGCCATAGGGCTTCTGACTGGAAGATTCAACAGAGGCATCAGAGGACTGGGCTTCAGACTCCTCTAAAAGATCATCATCTGAATCTTCTTGGGTTGACTCGGCATCTTGGGCTTTGGCATTAGAAAGGGCCTGGGCCTTGATGAATGCGTTGAACATCTTGATTAAATCTTTTGAATCTGGACTGGAAGACCTGGCTTTTCCCTTGGCTTTGGAAGAGGAAGATCTTCGAGATTTTGACTGTGAAGAGGTAGCAGGGGCTAACTGGGCTGACTGGTAAGGATCCATAGGGACCTGCTGAATGGGAGCAGATGGGGCTGGAGCAGCTGGGATCTGCTTGACTGGAGTAGGAACTTTTACAGGAAATTCCTTCTTGACTTGTTCAATAACTCGGAAGGCTTTGAAAGCATCCCACCATTTAACAAAATGGACTCTAGCGACAATATTGTCAGAAAAACAATACTGCCATTTGAAAATCCATGGGACTTTGTATTTACTAATAAATATAAGTAAAATAGGAAATTGTCTCTGATGACTGGTTAATTTAAAAAGAGACGCGAAATAATTGACTTGGTCCATAAGCTCAATGGGGAAAAGATCAGGAATTGCTCCATGATAGTTCCACCACCTTAAGAACCAGGAGGGAATTGCTGACTTAAACTTATGGTCAAAAGAGAAGAACCATGAGTGTGTAAATGACTCATTTTGATGCAGAATGACTTTGAACCAGGCTTCAATATAATCATAATAATTATATTGAAGGGAATGACCAGGGAGATCTCTAAGCAAGGAAGGGTGACCCCATTCATCCAGAGAGACAATGTTGTGAATATACATTGAATGGTAAATAATTTTAGTAGGATTGACTCGATCAAAAATCGGTTTAAAAACGACTGACTTGTGTTTTAATAAAATATCTTTGTAAAATGTAATTGACTTATCCGGATGGTGAGGAACAAAGTGCCATCCCGGAGGAAAGAAATGACTGGCTAACTCACAGGGATCATGAATGTTGCTGTGGACTGGTTCCCTGTGGAAGAGGTTGTGAATAATCGGTTTTTTGACGTAATCTGACTTGGATGACTTGTAGGTAGTCATCTGAGCTTGACTAGAAGAATCCGCAACAAGAGCTGAGGAATATGACTGTTTTGGAATTGTTCCAAGGGTATGAAACCTGTTTACTAGGGTAAGAGGTGGCACAAGAGCAAGTTGATTCTGTTTCTGTTTAGTATCCTTCTTGCTGGATGCCATCTGCAGTGGGTTAGTAGCATTATAAGAAGAGACCAAAGAAAGGGAGAAATCTAGGACTTCCCCTGCAAAAATTCTCTGGTAAGAAAATCTGGGATAAAATTTTGACTTCCTTTGATATATTCTATATCAAAATCAAAAATACTCAAAATGGCTTGCCATCTAGCAAAAATCTGCTTACTAGCAATATTTTGAACATCTTTTTGTAAAACGTATTTTGCGCTTTTACAATCAACTCTGACTAAAAACTTTTGGTTTAATATATCATCTTGAAATTTACTAATACATAAAACAATTGATAAAATCTCTTTTTTAATAGTACTATAATTGACTTGTGCAGAATTCCAAGTTCCTGAATGAAAACGAACGATTTGTTCAGGAGAATTGGGATTGACTTTTTGTAAGAGGATACCTCCGTAGCCGACATCAGAGGCATCAGTCTGAATAATTTTGAATGAGTTTTCAGTAGGAATGCCAAGGCAAGGCAAAGTCTTGACATAAGTTTTTAAATCTTTGACTATTTCAGTGTGAATGGAAGTCCAAGGAGGAGGGTTATCTTTCAATCTCTCAAAGAGGGGTTGACACCTTTTCCTAAGGTCTTTGTAGAAATCAGCAATGTAGTTTAAGGATCCTAAGAACCTCTGTAACTGGTTTTTATCAGTGATTTCATCCGGGAATTTATCCGCAAATAAAATTGACCTGTTAATTGGGATAATTGTGCCCTGATGAATATGATAACCTAAAAATCTGACTTTTGTTTGAAATAGATCAATTTTAGTAGCAGATATGACTAAACCGTTGGTTTTAATAATATCAAAAAACATTTTCAAATGTTTCCAATGTTCATCTATAGACTGAGAAAATAGAAGAACATCATCAATGTAAACAATTGAAAAGTGACTATGTGGGTTAAATATTTCATTCATTATATTCTGAAATTCACTAGGGGCATTTTTTAATCCAAATGGCATTACATTCCATTCGTAATGACCAAAAGGTGTATTAAAGGCAGTTTTATACCTATCACTAGGGTCAACTTGGATTTGCCAAAATTCACTTTTCAAATCAAATTTTGAAAAGATGACTGCTTTACTAAGTCTTTTAATTAAGTCCTTTTTATTAGGTATGGGATACCTAATCCATTCTAAGACTTCATTTAATGGTTTGTAGTTAATTACTAGTCTGGGGACTCCTCTTTCTATTTCAGAGCTTTTATTGACATAAAAGGCTGAGCAAGACCAGGGAGACTTACTTTTACTGATGATTTTATTTTTTAATAATTCATTTATTTCTTTTTTACAGACTTCTAAAAGTTCTGCATTCATTTGAATTGGTCTAGACTTAGTCGGTATTTTACTTTCACTAAAGTCTTTGACGTAGGGCAATTTGACTACGTGTTTTTTCCTATGCCAGAAAGCACTAGGCAAAGTCGAGCAAACCTCTTGTTCTAGGGTTACCCTAAATTGTTCAATTTTTTGACTTAATTGCTTACTTGCTAAGTTTTCTTCAATCTTTTTATATTTTACTTCTTCCTTAAGATGACTGAGTTGACTCCTTTTTTGATCAACTAAATTAATAGACAAGGAAAAATCTTTTAATCTCTTTAATTGTACTGACTCAGGTTTATTAAGAAATTTAAACGTGACTTGTTGGCCTAAAGGTTTAGTAGAAATTCCCTTAGTATTAATACTAAAAGGATATAACAAATAGAGAAAGGGCAATCCTAAGATCACTCTATCTGTCATATTCTTTACTAAGACAAAGGATGTTTTGAAGCAAACTTTGTCTTGGCATATATGGACTTTAGGTAACTTGTAATTTACTTTTAAGTTACTCCCATTAGCTGCACTTAATCTTTCAGTAGTTTTGTGATAGTATTTAGTAGGAATAATTCCTTCTTGAATACAATTCACATCCGCTCCTGAATCAACTAAGGCAATGACTTCAATTTCATAGTTACTAATGAATAACTTGACTTTAATCTGCCATTTCTGTATATTTAATTTTTTGATAGTATTTAATTTACTACTATCCTGACTTATACTCTTATTTTCTTCAGGTTCGTCTGAGGAAGACTCATCTGAAGATTTATCAGTTTTTCCCAACTGAGTGAATTGGTCATTAATTTTTAATATCGTTATTTCTTCTTCTAATTGTTTATCTTTGACCTTTAAATCTTTTATTTCCTTTTTTACTAGATTTATCTCATGTTGTAAATCCTGTAAGGTGACTTCTTTATTTTTATCTTTTTTAAATCTATCAAGTGTACTATTTAAGCTTATTATTGGTTTACTACTCCTAGGTTTACTATTATCATTCCAAAGGTTTCTAAGTTTACTAATGTACTGTTTCTTTAATTCTTCATTTTCAATTTTACTAATTAATTCAATCAGGACATTCTCTTCTTCCTGGGTTTTAGTAATGACGTTTACTTTGCAACAATAGTCATTGCATCCTATTTTAATATCTTCATCTTCACTAGGGTAGTTGCTAGATGAATTAGAACTTTTACTATGTTGACTATCAGATTTATTCTCATCTGATTCATAACTAGTTATATTAGTTAGTTTAAATATCTCAAAGATTCTATTCTTATCTTCTTCTGATATTCCTAATTTATTAATTTTAGCTTTTGACCAACATTCATTTTTATAATGACCCTTTTTACCACATTTGTGACAAACAATATCTTTACTAGGTTTACTAGTTTTGTAAGGTTTTCTAGTTGGTTTACTTTCTGGTTTTTTATAAAAATCAATATTATTTTTACTATAATGTTTAGTCTTATGTTTCTTATATGGCTTATACTGACTAGATGTTTTACTCGGCTTTCTTCTACTAGGAGCAACTGAGGGCAAGCCATATTGCTCACAGAAGTTTCCTAATTCGTATTTAGCCTTATGTTTATCACTTTTAGCCTGTTTACTTATTTTCATATCAATGCACATTCTTAATCCTTCTTTTTGAATAGTGCTAATGATATCCCCGTAGGTTAACTTATCAAATTCAATTTGACCTGTTGGTTGACTTAGGACGTCTCTAATCTTATGGGCAAAAAGACTAGGTAATCCGTTAATAAATTTCTCCTTCCAAAAAGGAGCAGTGCAATCGTCTCTAACCATGACCCTAGAGGTAAAAACATCTTTATACCATCTAAAATCACTAAGTGTTGGACAACTTAGGTTACTGAGTTGATCATGGATCCTAGAGTGAATGTCACTAGGTGTTCCAATGAAGTGTTTAATTATAGTGTAGATTAATGTGTTAATTCCATCAGGTATTCCTGATCCTAAATTCTCATCAAAGATAGGAAAGTTATTCTCATCTGTCTGGACAGCATGTTTAATGCTTTCTCGCAGTTCTTCTGAGAGATACTTATCCCACCAAGATTTTAGCATTCCTGTAAAACCTGATGCTAAAAGATCAACAATATCTGACTGGGTAAAATCTGAATAGTTTGTAAGATAACTATTTGCAACCATTGACATGTGATGTAATTTTTGTAGAATATTATGCTCACTTAGACCATCTATATTCCATTCATATAATTTTTTGGCTTCTACCGAAAACTGGTTATCCAAATTCCTTTCTTCAAACTGAAGGTCAGGTGGACTAGGACGTATATACCAATTTTTGGTGATAGCAACATCTTTAACTGGTTTATTATATTTTAGTTTGTTTATGTTAAGTTGGTTTTCTATTTTAGCAATTTCACTATCTGAATCATCTGTGGAGGACTCTCTGACAGATTCTTCAAGTTCATTAATGACTTGGATAGAAGATGATACCATTTTCAAGCGGAAGATAAACAGATAAATAACAGAGAGGGCGCACAAGTAATTGAAATAAATACCGAAAATAAATATCAAATTAACTTTTAAAACTTTAAATTGACTTACAAATGACTGAGGTTTACAAGTGCTGGCGCAAATTGCAGCATTTTAACATTTTTACCAGTGAATCAATTTCAGAGGGAAGAGAAGTGTTTTGAGTTTTTTTTTAGTCCCCTTCCTTCTGAAATCTCTTCGAGTTAAATAGGAGAGCAAAAAGAAAACGAAACAGGAAAAGCAAAAGCAAAGATGCGATTCCCGAGAATCAAGGGAGACTTTTGACTTGAAGGGGCAGCTTTCGGCTTGTTCAACTTTTGACTACAGAGGATGCTTTCGGTGGAAAGCATAATGACTGAAAACCTTTATTGTAATTTACTACAGCTTTTCTGTCGGTAGAGGGACAGTAGTGACTGAAGTAGAAAATTACGCAAAAGGGTCCTGGGCGAACTGTGACTGGGAGCCATAGGGCTTCTGACTGGAAGATTCAACAGAGGCATCAGAGGACTGGGCTTCAGACTCCTCTAAAAGATCATCATCTGAATCTTCTTGGGTTGACTCGGCATCTTGGGCTTTGGCATTAGATAGGGCCTGGGCCTTGATGAATGCGTTGAACATCTTGATTAAATCTTTTGAATCTGGACTGGAAGACCTGGCTTTTCCCTTGGCTTTGGAAGAGGAAGATCTTCGAGATTTTGACTGTGAAGAGGTAGCAGGGGCTAACTGGGCTGACTGGTAAGGATCCATAGGGACCTGCTGAATGGGAGCAGATGGGGCTGGAGCAGCTGGGATCTGCTTGACTGGAGTAGGAACTTTTACAGGAAATTCCTTCTTGACTTGTTCAATAACTCGGAAGGCTTTGAAAGCATCCCACCATTTAACAAAATGGACTCTAGCGACAATATTGTCAGAAAAACAATACTGCCATTTGAAAATCCATGGGACTTTGTATTTACTAATAAATATAAGTAATATAGGAAATTGTCTCTGATGACTGGTTAATTTAAAAAGAGACGCGAAATAATTGACTTGGTCCATAAGCTCAATGGGGAAAAGATCAGGAATTGCTCCATGATAGTTCCACCACCTTAAGAACCAGGAGGGAATTACTGACTTAAACTTATGGTCAAAAGAGAAGAACCATGAGTGTGTAAATGACTCATTTTGATGCAGAATGACTTTGAACCAGGCTTCAATATAATCATAATAATTATATTGAAGGGAATGACCAAGGAGATCTCTAAGCAAGGAAGGGTGACCCCATTCATCCAGAGAGACAATGTTATGTATATACATTGAATGGTAAATAATTTTAGTAGGATTGACTCGATCAAAAATCGGTTTAAAAACGACTGACTTGTGTTTTAATAAAATATCTTTGTAAAATGTAATTGACTTATCCGGGTGGTGAGGAACAAAGTGCCATCCCGGAGGAAAGAAATGACTGGCTAACTCACAGGGATCATGAATGTTGCTGTGGACTGGTTCCCTGTGGAAGAGATTGTGAATAATCGGTTTTTTGACATAATCTGACTTGGATGACTTGTAGGTAGTCATCTGAGCTTGACTAGAAGAATCCGCAACAAGAGCTGAGGAATATGACTGTTTTGGAATTGTTCCAAGGGTATGAAACCTGTTTACTAGGGTAAGAGGTGGCACAAGAGCAAGTTGATTCTGTTTCTGTTTAGTATCCTTCTTGCTGGATGCCATCTGCAGTGGGTTAGTAGCATTATAAGAAGAGACCAAAGAAAGGGAGAAATCTAGGACTTCCCCTGCAAAAATTCTCTGGTAAGAAAATCTGGGATAAAATTTTGACTTCCTTTGATATATTCTATATCAAAATCAAAAATACTCAAAATGGCTTGCCATCTAGCAAAAATTTGCTTACTAGCAATATTTTGAACATCTTTTTGTAAAACGTATTTTGCGCTTTTACAATCAACTCTGACTAAAAACTTTTGGTTTAATATATCATCTTGAAATTTACTAATACATAAAACAATTGATAAAATCTCTTTTTTAATAGTACTATAATTGACTTGTGCAGAATTCCAAGTTCCTGAATGAAAACGAACGATTTGTTCAGGAGAATTGGGATTGACTTTTTGTAAGAGGATACCTCCGTAGCCGACATCAGAGGCATCAGTCTGAATAATTTTGAATGAGTTTTCAGTAGGAATGCCAAGGCAAGGCAAAGTCTTGACATAAGTTTTTAAATCTTTGACTATTTCAGTGTGAATGGAAGTCCAAGGAGGAGGGTTATCTTTCAATCTCTCAAAGAGGGGTTGACACCTTTTCCTAAGGTCTTTGTAGAAATCAGCAATGTAGTTTAAGGATCCTAAGAACCTCTGTAACTGGTTTTTATCAGTGATTTCATCCGGGAATTTATCCGCAAATAAAATTGACCTGTTAATTGGGATAATTGTGCCCTGATGAATATGATAACCTAAAAATCTGACTTTTGTTTGAAATAGATCAATTTTAGTAGCAGATATGACTAAACCGTTGGTTTTAATAATATCAAAAAACATTTTCAAATGTTTCCAATGTTCATCTATAGACTGAGAAAATAGAAGAACATCATCAATGTAAACAATTGAAAAGTGACTATGTGGGTTAAATATTTCATTCATTATATTCTGAAATTCACTAGGGGCATTTTTTAATCCAAATGGCATTACATTCCATTCGTAATGACCAAAAGGTGTATTAAAGGCAGTTTTATACCTATCACTAGGGTCAACTTGGATTTGCCAAAATCCACTTTTCAAATCAAATTTTGAAAAGATGACTGCTTTACTAAGTCTTTTAATTAAGTCCTTTTTATTAGGTATGGGATACCTAATCCATTCTAAGACTTCATTTAATGGTTTGTAGTTAATTACTAGTCTGGGGACTCCTCTTTCTATTTCAGAGCTTTTATTGACATAAAAGGCTGAGCAAGACCAGGGAGACTTACTTTTACTGATGATTTTATTTTTTAATAATTCATTTATTTCTTTTTTACAGACTTCTAAAAGCTCTGCATTCATTTGAATTGGTCTAGACTTAGTCGGTATTTTACTTTCACTAAAGTCTTTGACGTAGGGCAATTTGACTACGTGTTTTTTCCTATGCCAGAAAGCACTAGGCAAGGTCGAGCAAACCTCTTGTTCTAGGGTTACCCTAAATTGTTCAATTTTTTGACTTAATTGCTTACTTGCTAAGTTTTCTTCAATCTTTTTATATTTTACTTCTTCCTTAAGATGACTGAGTTGACTCCTTTTTTGATCAACTAAATTAATAGACAAGGAAAAATCTTTTAATCTCTTTAATTGTACTGACTCAGGTTTATTAAGAAATTTAAACGTGACTTGTTGGCCTAAAGGTTTAGTAGAAATTCCCTTAGTATTAATACTAAAAGGATATAACAAATAGAGAAAGGGCAATCCTAAGATCACTCTATCTGTCATATTCTTTACTAAGACAAAGGATGTTTTGAAGCAAACTTTGTCTTGGCATATATGGACTTTAGGTAACTTGTAATTTACTTTTAAGTTACTCCCATTAGCTGCACTTAATCTTTCAGTAGTTTTGTGATAGTATTTAGTAGGAATAATTCCTTCTTGAATACAATTCACATCCGCTCCTGAATCAACTAAGGCAATGACTTCAATTTCATAGTTACTAATGAATAACTTGACTTTAATCTGCCATTTCTGTATATTTAATTTTTTGATAGTATTTAATTTACTACTATCCTGACTTATACTCTTATTTTCTTCAGGTTCGTCTGAGGAAGACTCATCTGAAGATTTATCAGTTTTTCCCAACTGAGTGAATTGGTCATTAATTTTTAATATCGTTATTTCTTCTTCTAATTGTTTATCTTTGACCTTTAAATCTTTTATTTCCTTTTTTACTAGATTTATCTCATGTTGTAAATCCTGTAAGGTGACTTCTTTATTTTTATCTTTTTTAAATCTATCAAGTGTACTATTTAAGCTTATTATTGGTTTACTACTCCTAGGTTTACTATTATCATTCCAAAGGTTTCTAAGTTTACTAATGTACTGTTTCTTTAATTCTTCATTTTCAATTTTACTAATTAATTCAATCAGGACATTCTCTTCTTCCTGGGTTTTAGTAATGACGTTTACTTTGCAACAATAGTCATTGCATCCTATTTTAATATCTTCATCTTCACTAGGGTAGTTGCTAGATGAATTAGAACTTTTACTATGTTGACTATCAGATTTATTCTCATCTGATTCATAACTAGTTATATTAGTTAGTTTAAATATCTCAAAGATTCTATTCTTATCTTCTTCTGATATTCCTAATTTATTAATTTTAGCTTTTGACCAACATTCATTTTTATAATGACCCTTTTTACCACATTTGTGACAAACAATATCTTTACTAGGTTTACTAGTTTTGTAAGGTTTTCTAGTTGGTTTACTTTCTGGTTTTTTATAAAAATCAATATTATTTTTACTATAATGTTTAGTCTTATGTTTCTTATATGGCTTATACTGACTAGATGTTTTACTCGGCTTTCTTCTACTAGGAGCAACTGAGGGCAAGCCATATTGCTCACAGAAGTTTCCTAATTCGTATTTAGCCTTATGTTTATCACTTTTAGCCTGTTTACTTATTTTCATATCAATGCACATTCTTAATCCTTCTTTTTGAATAGTGCTAATGATATCCCCGTAGGTTAACTTATCAAATTCAATTTGACCTGTTGGTTGACTTAGGACGTCTCTAATCTTATGGGCAAAAAGACTAGGTAATCCGTTAATAAATTTCTCCTTCCAAAAAGGAGCAGTGCAATCGTCTCTAACCATGACCCTAGAGGTAAAAACATCTTTATACCATCTAAAATCACTAAGTGTTGGACAACTTAGGTTACTGAGTTGATCATGGATCCTAGAGTGAATGTCACTAGGTGTTCCAATGAAGTGTTTAATTATAGTGTAGATTAATGTGTTAATTCCATCAGGTATTCCTGATCCTAAATTCTCATCAAAGATAGGAAAGTTATTCTCATCTGTCTGGACAGCATGTTTAATGCTTTCTCGCAGTTCTTCTGAGAGATACTTATCCCACCAAGATTTTAGCATTCCTGTAAAACCTGATGCTAAAAGATCAACAATATCTGACTGGGTAAAATCTGAATAGTTTGTAAGATAACTATTTGCAACCATTGACATGTGATGTAATTTTTGTAGAATATTATGCTCACTTAGACCATCTATATTCCATTCATATAATTTTTTGGCTTCTACCGAAAACTGGTTATCCAAATTCCTTTCTTCAAACTGAAGGTCAGGTGGACTAGGACGTATATACCAATTTTTGGTGATAGCAACATCTTTAACTGGTTTATTATATTTTAGTTTGTTTATGTTAAGTTGGTTTTCTATTTTAGCAATTTCACTATCTGAATTATCTGTGGAGGACTCTCTGACAGATTCTTCAAGTTCATTAATGACTTGGATAGAAGATTCTTCTTTCTTAGCCTCAAGCTTAGAAAAGATTTCTTCTAACTTTTTAATCTTATCTTTATCCTTACTAGTATTTAATCCGAGTTTATTCCTGTTGCTAGGTAATTTAACTATAGGTGTTTCAATCTCTTTACTAGAAGATGTTTCTAAAGAATGACTTTCAACTATGGTTTCAATTTTGTCTAATTGTTTACCAATAGTTTTTAAACATTGATTAGTATAATTGTTTTGTTCTATGACTTTCTTGACCTCTGAGTTGTCACTAGGGACCTTAAAAGGCGAAGCTTTAATGACTGTTTCCTTATGTTCTATGTGTATAGTTTCTAAAGGAGGATGACTAGATGTTGTACTTTTGTTATCATCTAATTTCCATTTATTCTTGGTAATAACATTTACTTTTTTGTAATAATTTTCTAAGTAATCAAAGAAATTAATTTCACTTCTTATTTCAGTCATAAATGACTTCCAAGCGAAAAGAATTTTCTTTCTTTTACTTTCAGAATAATTTTTCCTGTAATCTTTTCTTTTTGACTTATTCTGTTTTGACTCAAATTCTTCAAGTAGTTTTACTAAGTTGATTTTAAATTCTGTTTTAATTGTAAGTAACTGTGGGTTAACTGGAGTGTTAACTTCAAAGTCTGTTTGTGTAGGTGACTCGTTCGAGGATTCTACTTCTTCCTCTTCCTCCTTGTTAAAGGGAGGGTGTCTGCTGTATCTTGCCCTGCTGACTTGGGGCGAAGATTCAACTCCTTTTAACTTAGTTTTAGTCTTAACTGGGTTAATAAAGTCTGAATCATTTTTATAAATATTTGACATGTTTTCTCCATCTATGCTATGTCTAGAGGGAGTTTTACTATGTTTTCTAGAAGTACTTCCTATACTCCTATTATCAAAGCTATGTCTAGAAGGTGTATTTCTTCTTAGATCTTTAAAGCTTATGTTGACTGTACCATCTTCATTTTGGTGAATAAATTCTAAATCATCTTCATTATTTACTATGTTTTTCTGATAGTTTTCGTTATTTAATAACCAACTATCTGGAAGAGTGACTTCTTTCCATATGACTGGTCTGGGTATCCTAATATTAGCATTATCAGTACTGCTGTTAATAAGCAATGTCTGACCACTAGGACTTTTTACTAAAGCCTGAGCATTTAAATTAGTTTTCATACACTTATAGTATATTCTATATATAAGTGCAACAGTGTGACTTCCTTCTAGCATTTCTGTGAAGGCGCCTGTAGTTTTAATATTTAAAGTGACTGCTTTAGTAATATGTGGATCGCTGAGACTCAGTGTAAAATCCGGATAGCAGTTGAAATGAACTGGTCCATCATTTAGTCCTGTCTCCAATAATCCCATAATACTAGTTTTAAAATCTTTAAATCTAGCATCTCTTAATCCTAAGATAATCGATGCATTTTTCCCTTAATTGTTAAAGGTTTGACTGCAACTTGAACTAATCCTATGTGAATAAAATTGTGACCTCTAGATCTATGATCTTTCATGGACTCTTTACTAAGTAAATAACATGACTCGTATTCTTTAGTTA
>BRYF01000005.1:630000-642500 GCA_030159135.1 Actinidia polygama | reverse complement strand
TTTTTTTTTGGATCCGTAAAATAAATTTCATTGAACAAAAGAATTTACAAATCTCCAGATATGCCCTGGAGGACGACAAAAGGCCAATGGCCACTCAAACTAAACACCTCAACTTTAAATCAAAAAGGCCCTAAACATGGAGGCCAAACCAAGATACAGATCGAATATCAATGTACAGCCCGACTCAGTTAAGGCCCTTCCATCCAGGACCTATAGCATCTGGATAAAGACTTTCAATGACCCTAAACACCTGAATTTGTATACCTTGAACAATAGCTTCTGGATCTTTGATTTTTTCTTCAAATATCCTCAGATTTCTAGCCTCCCAAAGGTAATAAACTATGCAAGCAAGCCCAATTTTCTTAACCTTGGCCTAAACCCCAGTTCCTCTAGCTTCTTTAATTAACCACTTCACAACAGCTTTCAGCGTATTCATAGCTCTCGTAATGCCCAGCCATTGCTTGATTTGTGTCCAAACTTGTTTGCCCACGTTACATTGGAAAAAAAAGGTGATCAATGGACTCCTCCTCTGCTCTGCACAAGGAACAGCTCTGATCTTCGATGATTCCTTGAAGCTTATCCCTCGTTAGCAGACGGTTTTTCAATCCTAACCACAGAATAAAGGAATGCTTGGGGATGAAACAGCTCTTCCAAACCTGCTTTGGCCAAGTGAGATTATTCTTTCTTAGTTTGAAGTATTCATAAGCTAATTTTGTGCTGAATTTCCCTTCTGTTGCCTAGCTCGCTAGCTTATCTATTACTGCTTCATGAAGCCTTCTGTTGACAGCATCTTGTCTCTGATATCCAGCAACTGTTTAATCAGCTTGGAGTCCTGTTTACTTCCAGTGTAGGCCCATATATTGGAATCTTGCAAGTAATTTTGGTGAATCCATCTGACCCATAAAAGTATCTTTCTTGGCATGGATGTTCCACAGTTTTTTTTAGAGTAGTAAGGCCACATTCCAGGCTTCTAAGTTTTGGGGGCCCAAAGCTCCTTCCATATTGGGGAGGCAGACATCATCCAATGCATGGTGTGTTATTGCTATATGATAAAATGGTTCTCTTATTGTGCTCCCTTATTGTTGGCATGGTTTTTGGAAACCAAAAAGCAGCCACGGAAGCAATCCTCTTTTATTGCAGAGAAGTCTGGACTCTAATTTAGAAGGCAATCTTATTATTTCTGTACAAAAATTAGCTATAAGAAGAATTTGGGTATTAATTTTAAAGTAAGGGAGATCAATGCTATTTCTGAAACTATAACGAATGTTGTTGTATTTGTCAGAAACCTCAAGGGCAGTGAAATTTGTCAATTTTTTCCTGAAAAAAGAAAATCCGATTAGAGAAAGAGAATGATTTTCACTCTACTTTTTTTTTCTAATTACACACATTGTTTCGATTTTTATTAGGTAAAATTACTCAAATATGATTCTATTTAGTTAAAAGTAAAGATAACATAATATAAATATAAGGGTATTTGAGTAATTTTATAATTGAAGAGAGAGAGAGAGAGAGAGAGTGAATTATTATTATGAAAATGAAATGTATAGCGGAACATTAACCCGCCATTCACGGTTATTTACCCCAAGTTTTTGAAACTACGCAACTAACGAGTCACCCATTCTAAATCATCCTGCGTTGGGCTCAACCCAACTGTTTCAAATTGGGCCTCAACAATAACAGGCTTGGGCTTGGGCTTTTCATTACAATAAAAATGGCCCAATACAATGCCTTTTTTCCTTCAATGCTGCCCTATGGATTCGATAAGACATTTTCGGGAGTTTCTAAATGCAAACAAATTTGGTCTCAGTACACCCTTCATTCTCAGTACACCAAATCTATTTTTAGGGCTTTCTAATTGGCGTCAATACACCTCCCATATACCAAAATTAACCCTACATTACTCCTTGAAAAGCCTAACCCTACACTCGCATCCACTGTTGACATGGAGGGTGGGTGTGGAGAGAAATAACTAGGGTGTACAGACACCTCCCCACCCCCACCCACCCACCCACCCACCCACAAAAATAAATAAAAATAAATCAAGATAGCTAAAACAATTATACCCAATTGACTTATATAAAATCTTAGATGCTTACGCATTAATTAGTTGGCATTATTCCTTTTTGGGGACAGATTAAAAAGTTAAGGACTTAATTTGTTCAAATTAAAAATTCAAGGTTTAATTTGTTATGAAAGTCTAATTGTGAGATTATTTTTGCAATTTTTCCTTGATTCTAAGTTACCTATGGAAGAATAATCATTTAATGTGGTGGTGATGTAACTATTTTTTTCTCCTAATGCAGCTTGTTGTTAATCAATGACAATATGATCATATTGTCCCCAAATTCATTCAATTGCAGGGCCCCACCCACCACCACTCATGAATCATTTCTTAATTTTCCATTGAAAGTCTGTCGGCTTTCGGTTCAAATCTATTTGTGAAATTCTAACACAGAATTTAAAAGATACGAATGCAAAAAATTAAAAAATTAATGTGCGCAATGTTCATTGGCGGAAATAGGACTTAGACTCGAGAGGAACCAAATTAGGAAAAAGGTCTATTCATCGATCGATAAAAACCTTAAAAGTCCTTACGAATCTCTTCCGCAAGCAGGGCGGAGCCAACTAAGGCCCAGAGGGACACAGACCCCCCTAAATTTTTGAGTAATAGCATTTATACCCCTATGAATAAATAGATATCTCAATTGGCCCCTTATATATGACAATGATGCTCACCTTAAATTATTTTACAAAGCTTAGTTTTTTTTAATCTTTGCACACACTCCCACTTATTAACTTAAGGAAAAATAAAATAACACTGAAAAGACAAAAAATAATATGACTTCAATGGAATTAATAATGAATTTATCATGCAAAACTTTCCAAAGACAAATTCATCGGAGGCAATTGCAAAAATATATATTAAAAATTCCGGGATCAATATGTAAGTACTTGTATCTTATATTATAAACCTTTGTAAAAGTATATACCATATGTATATATAAAATTCCATGCTTAGTAGTGAATATTTAAATTTCGTAATATTTCATTGGTGTAGATAAACATTTTCAAGATCATAATTAATAGGTGTCCGAAATATTTTTAAAATTGTCATTAATAGGTGCCCTCCCCCCGCCCCCCCTCCTATACTAAAATCTTGGCTCCGCCGCTGTCTACAAGGAAATGATTTCCTCCGGAGTCTTCTCAAATCTTAGTGAAAGAAATTGGAAAATTGTAATTTACATTTAGATTTTATTATTTTGTAGTATTTTTTTGAGTATTATTATTTATTTTTTATTGGGTAGCAAATGCTTGGTATTCACGTGCTCCTTGATGGGTATTTCCACTTGTTGTATTTGTGTACATTAATGCCAACTCGTGTAAATAATGATGATCCTATTAATTTGAGGAACATCAAATGTAATGCCATATATGTGATTAACCACGTCATTGATGAGTCTCTCACACTACGTGTGATTTTTAGGTGTCGCTTTAGATAAAACACAAATCTAATACCATAGTCCTTTTACAAAAAGGTTTTGTGAAAATATTAATTTACAAGAGGGTAATAATAATATATTTTCTCATATATATATATATGATACACATTGTGCATATAATTTACACAGAAGTTTGGAGGGGTCGTACCCTCTCGGCCGCTCTTTAATCTCTTCCTTGGTTAGAACACCATAGCTGTTTTATTATATGGACTACGTACTTGCTATTGTATGTAACTGGAGTTGCAAAATTGTGAAAAATACAAAAATATTCTTAGAAGTTTTGCCACGTAACTTAGGCTCTGTTTGGTAATACTTAAAAGTGAAGTTTTTTTTAAGCTTGCTATCAAAAAAACTAAGATTTTTTGATTCTTTTGCTTTTCTTGCTTTACTTTAGCTAAAAAAAAGAAGAAGAAAAAAATTATGGATTGTTTTTTTGCTTATAAGCTTAAAAAAAGTCAGCCGAAAAGTTAAAAAAAGTTGATTCCAAACAGAGCCTTAGTGAACATAAACTCTAAATTTCACGACAAAATGTAAAGTGCTAAAAAAATCGTTATAATATTTATTTTTCGATAAAAATTTTAAGGCAAATAATGGTTGGTACACACTCAAAATTAAGTGTGTACAAGACACATCCATTTTGTCCTCTCACAAATAAATGGGACTCGACCTAATTAGGATTTTTAAAAAAGCGTGAAAATCCAAATTAGGGTGGGTCCCACTTATTTTATAAGAGGGCAAAAATTGATGTGTCTTGTACACACCCAAAAATAAATGTGTAGCTATCACTATTGTTAGATAGTAATATCACGTGCGCATGATGAGGCAAACATTGTATCATGGTTGCATTAAAGTTTTTCTATTGCTTCTCCCTTTCATCTTCGTGATCTTCTCTCTTTCAAAAACTATTAAAAAGGTTATCAAAAAACTAAGTATGACTAGCAATAGTGGCGAAGTCAGGATTTTAATTAAGATGGGGCACTATAAATTCAAAGATTAGATATGTTAATTCGAAATCAAATCTCAACAACTAAATTCTAATTAATGATGCGTATATAACTTAAATAAAACTAGAACTCCACAATTTTATCCCTTCACATTCAAATAATTGATTCTCAAATAGTGGCGAAGTCAGGATTTTAATTAAGATGGGACACTATAAATTCAAAGATTAGATATGTTAATTCGAAATCAAATCTCAACAACTAAATTCTAATTAATGATGCGTATATAACTTAAATAAAACTAGAACTCCACAATTTTATCCCTTCACATTCAAATAATTGAATCTCAATTTTAAAAGTTATTTCCAAAATTATGTGTCCAAGTTGACCTTTGAATCTCTCAAACATTCATGTCTTTTCACCATGTCTTTGTAGTCCTTTTGTTTCCACTATCTTTCTTAATTTTTTTATTAAAATATATGTATCGTGCAATTTCTTCCGTCTTCTTCCTCACGTTGGAATGTAGTATGGCATGTGGCAAGACTATTCTGGTTTAATTCTGTCAGACCCCTTAACCTATAGTCTCTGTATCACTTTCGTCCTTTCATCTTAAAAATGAATCAGTTATATCCTTCAATTATTTATATTAACGGACTAACTAACACCGTTAATAGATAACATAACATGTCCATTATAACCCTCATCTAGTAAACGAAAGACTAATAACGAGATCATAAAAATGTCCATACAATAAAGAGCATAAAATATCCATTGCAACCCTAGTGATGCAGTTATATTTTCCTTTCAGAGGAAAAGAGGAGCATTTCGAGTATAAATTATTCACATGTATGTCATGTGACCAATTTTCGTTCATATTTTTTATAACTGAGTAATAGAAACGGTAAAGTGATATAATTTAATAATTAAAAGTGCATAATTAGTTTATATTTTAGATGACGGCTAAAACTGATACAAGACGATAATTTAAGAGTGTCTAAAAAATTAATCCATTCTTTCAATTATTGAAGCTTGGTTACATCAGTGGAGTCTGAATCGAATTTTCACATATTAATTAATTAATTTATTTATTTATCCTATATGTTGAAACAATGTTCTATAATGGAAAATGCGTGGAGTCCAATTTGTCCCATATATGTAAAGTCACCACAGGTCTCGTCATCAAGGCTACATATTTTCTCTCTCCTCAATTTTTTTTTATTGATAGTGGAAAGTTAATAATTGATTCTTCCTCTCTCCAAAACCTCTTTTAATTAGTTCTCTTGTAATTGCATTTATTTGGAGTTAGCTTCAGACTTCTCTCAAAAAGAATAATAAAATGGTGTGATTGTTTATAGGTTGTTTTATTTAGGCACCGTTTGGAGTAAACAAAAAAAATAATTTTTTTTAGATAAAATGGGACAAAAAACTACCCCTAACAAACTCTCATACATTAAAACCCGCATTTTTTGGCAAAAAAAAAAATACACTATTCCAAACGGGCCTCTAACTTTTCTATTTTTTTTTTTTTATAAAATCCATAATCCATGCACAACCTTAATATCCACGAATAACTATGAATCCCAACTATAGTTTTTATAGTTGAGTGGTAGAAACTTAGAGTCATTCTTACTTTTCTAATATAAAAACAGGAGATATCATATTTTCAATACGATAAAAAGTAATTCTAGATACACTTTATAAATTATCGAATAAATTACTCTATACTTACTTAAGGTATGAACTCCACACTATAATTTATAAAATTGCAACTATAATTATTCATATGATAAAGTGATATATCAATATTTTCAAATTCCAAGTTAATGTTGGATGGCAATGACCGCATGGTTCGAAACAAAGAAGACAAGACATTCATTCATCGAAATTGATATGGATGTTGTAAAGGAACAAAACATATAAAGACAGAATTTAGTTTTGTTAGGGCAGGGGCTCCTGCTGAGCTATCGCTATGAAGCAAGTTTAGTAAGCTCGGAATAATAACCGCGCTAGGACTCGTACGAGGGGCAAAGGCAGTCAACAATCCCGAGGGATGTTAGGGGAAAAGGGTGACTTGCACGTCGAAGTTTCTTCTGACAGCCCCCATACCCAGACGAAGATGTCGATGGCATGATGACGGGCTACCGACTATGCCACGGAGGCATGGTTGGGTTAGCCACCTACCTACTGACATAGCGGTTGGCGCGTCGAGGCACGCGCCGAGCTAGACTATATAAGAAGAACATAGGTTTCCACAAAGGTATGCGTTTTTAGCTATCAAGAACATACACTTTCTCTCTCTACATACACTTTCTCCAGTCATTTAACTTAATCATCGGAGAGCCATTTTCCAAAAATAGCTTTGGCGCCCGATCTCATTGTTTTTGTGTTACAGCTAATGTTTTGCCGCGCTACTGACTGGTGTCAGCTCCCGTCGCCGCTGCGAGACCACCGTGGGTGTATATCTTTGATTTTTCTTCCATCATCTCTCAAAAAATTTTTTGAGGAAGAGTTAACCGAGCTCGAAAAGAGCTCCAAACTCCGTCCTGCTAAGTTTGCCAAGTATGCTGGGAAAAACGATAAAGAGGGCTAGCTGAGCTCAAGGGAACTCTGAACCCTATCCCGCAACATTGCCACACTTAGCAAAAAGTTTTGAGGGGAGAGTTAGCTGAGCTCTACGCGAGCTCTGAACTCTGTCCCGCTAGATTTGCTACGTATGCTGAGCAAAATGGTAAGAAATGTTTAGTCAATGACAATATGATTAGTTATATTGTCATTGACACTTTCTCTCTCTATATATATTTTCTCCAGTCATCTAATATGACCATCGGAGAGTCATTTTTCGAAAACAGTTTCGGCGATCGATCTCACTGTTTTTGTGTTGCAGCTAAGGCTTTACCGCGCTACTGATTGGTGCCAGCTTCCGTCGCCACCGTCTATCTTCGATTTTTCTTCCATCATCTCTCAAACCCACTACCCCACAGATATTAATGAATCTCTCTATCTTTTCTGTCTCTCAATGTTATTGCATTTCCAGAAACACATTGTACAAAAAAAACTTACATAAACTCTCTCACATATGGTGTTTATGTGAGAGCGTTTGTATGTTTGTAAAAATGTGTGTATAACTTTATTCATTTTATCACGACAACATCAGAATTCACCTCATAATGGGTTGAAATATAATGAGTTTATTTAAAATAACAAATGAGAATAACTTAAATTTATATTTGGTAGTTTGCATATGAATTTCGACATTAAATTTAAGAGTTTTGTTATAATGTATTTGAAATAAGGAACTAACAGAAGCGATTTAAAATTACTCATGCTAAAGATTGTAGTTATACAAAAAGTATATTTTTTTCTGTCTCTAATTCAACTTTGTCTATGCTTTCATAAGCTATCTTATGCATTAGGGGTGCACAAAATATCCGAGACCCGACCCAAGACCCGACCTCATTGGTTCGGGTTGGTTCGGGTTTACCATCGTCTCGGGTCGGTTCTGGGTCTAAAAATTTCGGACCCGTCCAGCTTGGGTCGGTTCTCGGGTCCGTATATTTTTTACCCAGAACCGACCCGAACCCACCCGAGATGAGAACCGACCTGAACCGACCCGAGACCCGAGGAACCGAGACGAGAACCGATCATATATAAACATACAATGCACTCGCGCACACTTGATTATTACCTATGCTATATAAAGTTTAGGGAGAACCGAAGACCCGACCCGAACCGACCCGAGAACCGAAGAACCGACCCGACCCGACCCGAACAAACCCGAGAACCGAAGAACCGAGGAACCGAACCGGAACCGAGTGGGTCGGGTTGGGTCGGGTCTCTTTGAGCGTCGGGTCGGTTCCGGATCCAAAAATCTGGAACCGTGGATGGTCGGGTCGGTTCTGGGTCTAACCCAGACCCAACCCGACCCGTGTGCACCCCTATAATATGCATACAATGCTAGTCCATAGCTCACACTCAGCTAGTATATGTTTCGTATATACAATACACAGTCCATCTATGAGTCCGCATCAACCTCTCTGATTCACCAAATAAGGCATGGGGTCTTTAGCATCCAATTTTGAATATTGGTATCCCATATTGCAAACGAAACTTGTGTCCAGTTTGGGATAGTTAAAACAAATAAATTTTATAACTTTTGAATTAAAAATTAACAAAGAGTAAAAAAAATTACTTGTGTTGTTTGAGGTAGCTATATATTTTTTTGTAAAAAATATATTGGTTTTTGCTAAAACAAATTCAACTACCCATCTAATAAACTCAGCACAAATAACCATAAAAAAATGGACTATTTTTGCCAAACCAAATCAAGCATTTTTTTTAATCAATTGGAGTCGACTAAATGAATTATTTTACGCCATTGAGCTTTTTCGAGAATTAAATGTTCCCTGAGATTCAATTCAATCATATCTTTTTTTACTATCGCATCTAATGTTAATTTTGGTCTACTCCTCCCTCTTGTGTCGTTTCTACCAATAATCATATCATTTTTCCTTACTACCGCATCAATATGCCTACGACATATATGTCCATACCACCTAAGTGTATTATTTCTTAGTTTATCCTTAATTGGTGCAACCTCTATCATGTCATAAATTTTAGCATTCTTAATTATATAATCCCCAGTCTTACTGTAAATTCACATCAATATTCTCATCTTAACTACACTTATTTTGTCACATTTATTTCTTAGCAGCTCAATATTTTGTCTCATATAGTTCGCTGATCTTATAACCATTATATAAAAACTTTCTTTTAACTTGAGAGGTACTCTTCGATCGCATAATACTCTAGAAGTTGCTCTTAATTTGATTCAACCAACTTATATTATCAACAATCTCACCATCCTTATTAAAAATAGAGCTTAGATACTGAAACTTCGAGCTCTTTGATATCTCTTGATTTTGTATTTTCACTCATACGCTATGAGAACTTCTATTCACACTAAATTTATATATATATAATATATATATAGTATATATATAATCGGTTTCGGTTTGAAAAAAAAAATGGTAACCGAACCAAATTTACCGATTCTTAATTTTTCAAAATCAGGACATAACCATTAAACCATAGAACCAATCCAAAAAACTCAGTTCAGTTCGGTTCAGTCCACCATTTTCGAATTTTTTTGGACACCCCTACTTTTTAAGTTACTTTTTGCCCAGAAATAAAATCAAAAATTATGACAAACAGTTAATCCCTCTTAAAGTGGCCCAAGATACACCTCATCTTTTGAGGCTTTTTCAGATTTGGGGTCTAAATGAACAAACATGTAAGATTATCTGTTGGAATGGAGTTAACCGAATAATACTTTCAGTAGAGATTGGATCGCGTGTCTTATATGTTTTCAGATGTAGTAGGGTCACGCTTGGGCCAAGGGGGGGAACATCAGCATCCTCGATTGGGGCGTCTAGAATGAACTTAGAAAATGGCACACGAAACCTCAAACTTAGAAGCATTAAAAAGCTTAAAAGGATGTACTCGTGAGGCAAGCTATTGGACTTGGCCAAAACTCAAGAGGAAAAATTCAAAGTTAATGTGACCTCAGCCACAAACAACTATACATTTCAAATTCCGAATACTTCTTTTGGGTAAAAATTATGCATCTGATTATGCACTGATCTCACAATAACATACGAGATTGCATCCATGGACGTATTAAGTACACCGAAATCATATCACTGCGAATGGGGAAAATCAAACAGGGCCTAGATCTATATGTACAGTGATTCTGCCTCTGCTATGTATAGTACTAGTCTTTGGGATGTTTAATTAGTGCAACTGATCAAGAATTACTCACTACCAACACTGATCCGTCTCCCAATTCCGGCGAGTATAGCCGGAAAACCTAGACGGAGAAGCCGACAGAACGGAATACGCACCGATCGGGCGGTACCCGCCGAAAAAGCTTTCGATCGTAATCGGCGCGCTTCTCGGGATCCGATAGCGTGGAGTAGGCCCCGTGAATCTTCATGAACTCGTCGGCCGCCGATGATTCCCTCCGGTCTCCGGCGGCGGAGGCAACGTCGGGGTGGCAAATCCTGGCGAGCTTCCGGTACGCCGCCTTGATCTCGTCACCGGAGGCTCCCATCGGAATCCCAAGAATCTCGTAGAGCGATGAGGTGCACAAAGCGGACTTCGGTACCACCGCCGTGGCGCAAGAGGCGGCGGCCGTGGCGCGCGGCGTCCGTAGTGAGACGGAGGACGGCTGAGCGGGGCGGTCGCCGGAGATTCTGATGTGAGGGGAAGATGATCGGAGAAACGGAGAGGAATAAAAATTGGAGAGCATGCTAGGGTGTGAGTAAGTGCAGTTCTATGCGTGTAGGGAGCAAGAGGATAAATATATCTTTATATATAACGGGATGGCGGTGTCGTTTTAACTTCAGGTTTAAACCATGGTTAAGACTGTGACCAGGCATTGTGGAAAAAAAATTGGGAGAATTTTACCATTAGCCCTTATAGTTTAGGAAAAGTTTTGCTTTGGTATCTATAACTTTAATTTAAGCAATTACAATCTTACACTGTTTATCAATTGCAATGTGGTTCTTCTATGCAAATTTGTTAAAAATACTAACAGAAATTGTTTATCAATTACACTCATTTTATTTTAATGAGTGGTAACACCCTAAGAAACAACTACTAAACAAAAATACTTGACCCAACCATATAAACATGAGGGTTACCAAATTTGCTGAATTTAATTATTATACATAATATTACACTCTTGTAAGCCCTCGAAATGAAAGTCATTCATGAAAAAAATAAATTTTATCGAACATTTATAAATACATGAACAAGTCGCATTTTGTTTTGTAAAATGAACGGCTAATATGATTATAAACTTAAATCGTCCATTTTATAAAATAAAATGTGATTTGTTCTTGTATTTACAGACGTCCGATGAAACTGATTTTTACCATGAATGACCTCGATTGGCATCATTATGCTCGATAAAAGAAATGAGGGAAGCTCCAATCGAAAAATATTGGAAAGGAAAAATGCTTCGAAGATGAACCCGTTCCCATGCAATAGTCAGGAATTCTTGACGGTATGGAGCTGGAACAACCTGTTCTTCTTGAATATCCTGATTCAACGCCAAAAAATTTCCTGCCGCTACCATATAGTATTCATCTCTACCTTGTGATAAATAAAGCATCCTTACCTTTTTTGATTTCTCAGAAATTTCATAAAACGGGCTTTCTAGAAAGCCCCAATGACCAATCCTTGCATGAATTGATAATGATCCAATAAGTCCAACATTGATTCCTTCAACGGTTTGGATTATCGGTGCAGGATCGATAGTGGGGCATACAAGAGTAGTTTGAATAGATATAAAATGATGAAATCTAGAAATAATTTGATCCAACTTTTAAATTTTAAAATAAAATCTAAAATTCATATCGATAAATAAAAAAGAATTATTTATTTGTATAACTCCATGCACGCGGAGCTGAGTCAGGCCAGGGCAGGGATTTATCCAATTGGGTATTGTGGGCGGAGTTGCGTGAAGGCATCCATTATGAGTTGTGGGTCACTTCATGGCTATCCTCTTGTCGGGCTTTTTTCTCAGTATCAATCCAAGAAAAATATCCAAATTCAACTGTGGGAACCATTTTAAATTTATTATTTTTTTTTTTTTACCATCGAGTATTTTCTTCTTTTTTTAATGGAATCGAAATGCATTATCTTATTGCGTATGCAGTGAAATAAAAGAAATTTTCTATAATTCAAGAATTTAGACTAATAAAATTTTCTAGAATTTAAATTGAATAGTTCAGATTAATTTGATTATCTGAAATTCAGTAAATCTAAACTAGTTATTTTAAATTCTAAAAATAAATTATTAATTGAAATTCTAAAATAATAGATATTTCCCCATCATGGTACTGATCTTTCCTTTTTGGCTTGTGGTGATAAAAAATGCTTTATTTTTTTGGGTGAATTACACTGACCTCCCCCGAGGTTTGCTTTTAATACACAAAGCACCCCTGATGTTTGAAAAATTACAGTGACCTCCCATGAGGTTTGAAAAATTATCCTC
>BRYF01000005.1:595000-597500 GCA_030159135.1 Actinidia polygama | reverse complement strand
AAGCTAATGTGCACTCACATTTAAATATAAAAAATGATGGTAACAAAGTTATCAAGGGGTAAAATCAAAAAAAATGATTGTAAATGAGATATTATGCACTCACATTCACTAAGGGGCAAAATCAGAAAAAAAATATTGTGAAAGAGGGGCAAAATCGAAAAAAAAATGATAAGGGCCAAAATAGAAAGAAAAAAATGTTGGTCAGGGGCAAAATCGAAAAGAAAAGATGGTGGTAAAGAAAATACTGTGCACTTACATTTATATATATATAAGATATATACACTTATATATGTATAATTATCATAATCAATCGTAATAGTCGCTATAATTGATCGTAATAAAAAAATGTCATAATATTTTTTACTATTTTAAACATATACACCTCTCGATTCATCACAACCGAACGTAACATTCACAATAATCGATCATAATATTTTTATAGTATAGTCTGTGTGCGCTATAAATCTTTTTTCATATATATATATATATATATATATATATATATATATATATATATAGGGGACGGATATGGGGGACACAAGTTTTGACACAATTTTAGACATTTCATCTTACCCCTTGAAATCAAGGGCTGAGATTACAATGGAGTAAATTTTTCTAAAGTATTCCTGAATTTTATTAAACCTACATCGTTTTAATAACTCTGAAATTTTACTCCATTGTAATCTCAATTCTTGATAGGGCTGATTTCAAGGGTTAGGATGGAATGTCTAAAATTGTGTCAAAACTTGTCCCGAATCCGGCCCCATATATATAATGATACCATTTAAGAAACATAAAAATATGAATTTTTTAAAGTTTATTTAACACGATACCATTAAAAAAATGTAAGAAAGTTAAATTTCTTGCGTAACCCGTTTCAACACGATAACATGACTTTTACTTTCTGATAAAAACCACAAGAAAGTCTTATTCGTGAAAGTAACCAAATATGTAATTATCCCCTTTGTCCATAATTTTTCACTTTAATCTAAATTCGATGACATGGTATGGTTAGTAACTCTAAAAAAGATTTTACAATGTTCTCACACACAAAAAAAACTTATCTTAATGAAATTCATACATATTTTTGATCTTTCAGTATAAGGGTCGGCTCAATCCGTTTTTCGTTAGACCAAGCCGGACCTAGGCCTGGGCCTTTAAATATTTTTTTTAATATATTTTTATTTCAAATTTAAAAATTAAAAATATAAAAAATAAAAAATAAATGCGTAATTACATAAAATCATTCATAGATATTGATTCTTTACATATAAAATATTGTAAAAAAACTAATGTCTTCGAGGTGGACCACGGGCCGAGTTTTTGGGCTAGATCACGAGCCAGACCTTGAGTCGATCCACAGGTTTCAAAATTAGACCCAGGCCAAGCCTATACTATCCTGAACTTGGGCAGGACTTTGACTCTCTAGACCATGGGCCAAACCAGACATGGGCCAAGCTATGGGCTGCGAACTTTTTGATGACCCTTATTTCAGTTTTTTTTCTCACTGTAGTTTCTATTTCTTTCATAATTTATTATAATTTCACTCTAAAATACCCATATAGAATCTCAAATCACCAAAACTTAACATTTATATTTAGCCTAAAGGTCCCATTGCCAATTATTTTTGAGTGTTCAATTGGTTTTCATTTAAAAAAGGCCTAACCTTTGGGGTGAACTCTGGAACTAGATCTTTCAAGGGTCACCTCTTGATGAGTGCTATATAGCAAGTCATTTCATTATGTATCGTTAAATTATTAACTCGCACATTGGCGTGGTACGATTTGCTTAGGTCTAGGCCTAAAAGGCACGTCCACCAATCTTTTATGCTAAAATGCCTGGATGATTGGCCAAATAAGTGCAAATTGGGTGAGATCCCAACCCAATTTGGTCACGGCCCTGGACGGTCTCGGTCCAAGTTGAGCCCAGTCTGCGCAGGTAGCAAGCCAGGTTGGGCATAGTTCAAAAGTCAACCCCCCTCCCCCGCCCTATGGGACTGGCCCACCCGATGAGCCTGGAACCGGCCAAGCTGGCCTGAATTATTTTCTTTTGGGGGGGGGGGGCTATCAAAATTTTTGTTAGATAGGGTGTTGACAAGTGGTGGCGGGGCAGGGTGGCTGATTGGGTGGGCCGAACTTGGCCCAAAAAATAGGCCGATCAAACTGGTTTGTTTTCGGGCTCGAACAGTCTAGACTTCGCCGTGGTGTTCGGTTTGAGTTCAGTTGACGGCAAGTTTCGGACCAAACACATGCTCGAATGGATTGACCCGTACCAAATTTGGGATGAACATCAAGTGGTCTCATGGGGCCCGACCCATTTTGCATCTCTAGTTGGTCACTTCAAAATTTTTGAACTTGAGATGTAGGGTTGAAATCCCTGTCTTTGCCATCAAATCAACTCACTTGGTTTAGTTGGTTATTGATTTTGTATTTAGGTTAGTTGCAGACAGTTTTACTGAAAAGTTAGGGCTTTTTGTTATATGAAAGCTGTAAAATGCGGG
>BRYF01000005.1:542500-545000 GCA_030159135.1 Actinidia polygama | reverse complement strand
TAGTTATTCTTGTATCCCCTTAACCAAATAGAGTGAGTTAACCATGTCCAGTGTGTCAACAATCTCCGCATGTATGTGTCGAGGAGGGATAGGAAACTGTGGAGGGGTGGGGCTTTAGGATCTACAGTGGCAGGCGGTAGAGCACCGAGAGCGGAGCGGGAGTGGCAAAAAGATGAGGTTTTTTCCCAATCTTTGCCAAATTTCATCGCAAAACAGTTGTTTTTTACCTCCCCATTCTTTACATTCATGTGCTTTGCCCGAAATATTAGATGGAGATTCCAACACTATTGCGCTATTTGCTCTGTGGGACTTTCTTGTCACACGAGATTTTTACTGGTTTAGGGATAAAACTTAAATAGAGTAGTATACCCTTGGAAAGAAGATTGATCTTCTCATATCGACCTTTGTTCCGTCGAGATTCACGACAATCGTTATCAATTGGACTAAAATGATACGGTGCCAATTTAGCTCAGTTGAACCAGAAGGGACGAAATTGACACAAAAGGCAAAATGCAGGGGTTTTCCTCGTAATCTTCCACGTGATTTATGAATCTGATCCATACCCATAATTGTAGAATTATAACTTTCCATATTCGAACAAGCAGGTACAAAATTGCAGTGGTAATCTCTATAATTTGTCTTTTCTCTCAAATTGGTTTGTACCTTTTAAATTTACTCATGTAATCAACCCACTTGATTGGGACATAAGACTAAGTTTGTTTTGATTTGTGACCTTGAATTTTAATCTTGTTATTGATTTGGTCTGATTAATCATGTTGGCCAAAAAATTTATGCAAAATAATTTGTTTCTTTCATGTGGCCACTTCTCAAGGGCATGATTCTTTCCTTTTTTTTTCTCCCTTCATCGGTACTTCTTCGATACCCACTAAAATTCTCCCCACGCCCACTTTATTTCTAAGGTACATAAGTTTTAATTCAATAATGCGTGAATGTTGAACAATTTTGAAAGTGCGTACTTAGAAATTCTCACTCGTGCGCCCCAATCACCATCTTTCTGCACTATAATCCGCAACCCCTGTGGCCCCAACACCGCTACCACCAACACCTTCTGCCATCTACCTTTCCACCTTGGTCACATCCCCCTCCACTCTACCTTCCCTTTCCTCCACCACCAACACCACTCTCCAATTCCACATGCGCACACACCATTTTGCATCAAATTCTTGAAAATGAAATGGAGATTTTTGTTGATGTATCCCTATAGCTCAATTACTTCACATTAATAATATTTTTTTCTGTTTAGCTGCTCCAGAATTTAATTAAAGAAAAATGAAACTAGTGATAGGAAAAATTCAAGTGATACCCATCATCCTTAATTATAAAATTGTGGACACCGAATCAGACAACAATCCTAATGTGCAAAATTCACATCTTGCAATTCTCTTGTTGAACTTTAACTAATGTATGAAAATTTGTGCAACCCTTTCAATTTGATTTGACAGAGCTTCATTTTCATGGACGAGGTGTGTGCAGTAAACGATATTTGCGCAAGTTATCCAAACATAACAATTCTTTGCCTGCAAAAAAGTTACGAAAGGCAAAATTAATCCAGATATCAGTAACCCAATTAACAAAACCTAAATCAGCATGGGACCCTTAATAGCGGTCCATTGTGGTGGTTGTTTTATATATTCCAATGAATGAAGCTGAATTTGATACTTAGGCATTGGAGATAAATGGAACCACCAAGCTCAAGCACACATCAGCGTCAATTAACAGAATACCAGTGAAGTGGACGCAATGAAATGAAGCTAATTTAATGATTTTGTTCAAGTTCATTCAACCCCACCATTAACAACCAGAAACGTCCTCTGTATTTCTCTCTATAAACTCTTTGTGGCAGCTCTCTGTCGCCACCCAGCATTCCTCTCTCTCTCTCTAGCTATCTCTCTCCTAAAATGGAAAGGAGGGTGGTAGGACGGGTGGAGATCGACACGAGGGCACCATTTCGGTCAGTTAAAGAAGCAATAATGTTGTTTGGTGAAAGGGTTTTAGCCGGTGAAATCTATGCCAACAAGCTCAAAGAGGTTCTCTCTCTCAAATAAAAACTTGTTCCATGTTTATCTTTTTAAAAATGTTATGCTTATTATCTATTTTACCCATTTTAATTTATCATCTGATATGGTATAGTCTGTAACCATTTCTTTTAATAGTCGAAAACATAAATATTTTTTCCCTTCCCAAATGTATTAAGTGAAATTACCCTTACTAGGAGTACTGAATAAGTACTCGTAATAAAGTTTTTTTTAGTAAGTAAAAAATTAATAATTTGGATAAGTCTCATTTTGCATGGCCCCATGATAATTTGCACTTTCACTAAAATCTAATCTCGCACATTTTATATACTTTCAATTGTGTTCATCAAAAACTTATTAATTGTCAATTTACCATTGCATGCATATGTTGTTTAATTAATTGACGGAAAGCAAGTATGTGACTTAATGAAAAGATGCTACACTGCCCTTAATTGAACGTCATG
>BRYF01000005.1:487500-495000 GCA_030159135.1 Actinidia polygama | reverse complement strand
AAAATAATAAAAACAAGAATCTTGCTATCGATCGCCCTAAGCATAAAAATTTAGAGTCGGTCTTGGGCTGAAGCCAATTCAACCTAGATTTTAGGCTCCCTCAAAAACTCAATTTTTAGGGTCCCAATAAATTTTTTGAAGATTTATCACTACCGGTAGTACAAAAAAAAAATACTTGTAGATTTTAGTGTCTCATCTCCAAACTTCGATTGAAGCCCCTAAAATTTTAGGGCCGCCCTTGCATAAAATTAAAAAAAAATAATTTTCGATACAAATTTCATATTTTGTAATACATTTTTATATATTTTTATATTTTTTAATATATTTTTTATACTTTTTTATACATTATCGACCTTCTTAAGGGCGATTTTTAGCATTTTTCTAAAAACAAAAGCAAAAGAATAAACTGGCCGAAAGATGACCCAACTAGAGACAAAGCTCCCATGTGAACAGAACAAAGAGTGTCGACCTAAACATTGACGTCATTAGGATGGATATCTTTTCAAAGGGGTTAGAGTACAGGTACTTGATAGTTGTTAAGAATGAGTAAGCTGGGGAACCTTTTTGGTTCTTGTCCATGTCGAATCAAATTTCTCTCTCTAAATTCATTTTGTGTACTATTAAATATATTTTTTTGTAATTCGGTATCTGACAGTACTGACTAATTGAAAAATTAATTTTACCGTCAATTAGTGAGAATCCTGCCAAATTATATAGTACTTAAGACTGACCCAACTCTAGAATTAATAGCACTTAGGAGGAAATTTTGTGCATGATATCTTGAAATAAACATATTTTTAACTCCCAGACTTAAACCACCAAGTGGTTGGGTTATCTCCAGTTTAAATGCAGGTTTTCAATATATTGGTTTTAGCACAAGGTTATATGTTATTTACAACCAATTATATCATAATTATATGTTGTTTATCGAGCATATTATGTCTTACTTCTGATTATAATTATCTATCATCAAAAAGAATTAAAAATATATAAAATTTTGATCAAACGAAAAAACAAATCACTAAAAAAAAAAAAAAAAAAAATTTTATATCCCAAACTAGGTTAAATTGAATTGATCCATAATTGACTGGATCAGGAAGACTGCTCAATGATATAAAGATAGACACTTAAAACTGTGTCAGGAACCACTAAATGAAGGGAACATTCTTTTGTTTCTGATCTTGGTTATGAGACAAAACCAAAGTCCAAAAAGGGTTGCTTTATAATTGTTTGCTGCTTTGTTGCCTTTGGTCAAGTCACTTAATTTCTCGAATGACAGTTTTGGGTGTGCTATATGGACACAATACCATATTCTCCGTACAAATTTGGCACACCGTAGGTCTAATAGTATGATCAAGATAATTTATTTTGTTGCCCCAACGAGTAGATGATCCGTGATAAAAATTAAATCGTTCAACCATCTATGATTCTATAGTTGCATAATTGAGATATTTTTTTAAAAAAATAAGTAAAATTAAAAGTACAATTTTAAAAATAAATTGTAGAAAAAATTACAGTACACACTTTTTATTTGGAGTATATAGTGCACACACAATTTAATAGCCATTAGATGAGAAACTTTTAAACTAGACCTTTAAATAAATTAATAGCTAACGATGATAACTTGAGTAACCGGTTAAACTTATTTTTATGAATCGTATTATTTGTTATGAACTTTTTTGATTATTGTTATGAGATGTTTTGTTACGAATGAATTTGTTATAAATTTTATTTATATGTTTGATAATTTTTATAAATTTTTATGGTTCTTTTATGAACTCAAAAAGATATAATCATAAAAGTTGTATGAAAAATCTGTGGCTATGTTATGAATCAAAAAATAATTTTATGAGAATTTATGTTAACTTGTTGTTATAAATTTTATTAGTTTGGTTATGAATTATTTTGGTTTGGTTATGAATAATTATGGTCGTTGTTATGAATAAGTGTAACTTCAAATAATGAATTAGTTTACTTCAAAACTAATTAAATTTTACTTTTATGAATTTTATTGGTTTAATTCTGAATAATTATGATCATGATTATGAATTAATGTGACTTCAAAGTTCAAACAATGAATTAGTTATTTCAAAGCATTAATTGCCGTGAAACTCACAAATTAATATTTTACTTTTATGAATTTTATTAGTTTGATTATAAATTATTTTGATTTGGTTATAAATGATTATGACCATTGTTATGAATTGGTGTTGCTTCAAATAATGAATTCGTTACTTTAAAGTATTAATTGTAGTAGAGCTCACTAATTAAAGTGATATTCAACTGCTTTATGAATTTTATTGGTTGATTATGAATTGTATTGATTTTATTATATATTTTGTGGCCATTATTATGAGATTTTTTGTTATAAATTCTATTGGCATGTTTAGTAAATTTTATAAATCTTTACGTTTCATTCATAAAAAATTATAGCTATATTATGAATCAAACATTAATTTGTGAGAATGTGTGGTTAAATTATATTTTTAATCTAGTTGATCTACAAAATAATCGGTAAAAAATTATGACATGGTACAATCTCAACCACATAATGAGTGTAAATAATATATTTTTCTAAACTGTAAGCCAAATCTAGTTTGATATGTGACTATCAATTTAATTTTTTCCATGAATATTGTGCTCGGTGATCATCAACTCTATAAAACCAAATAATTCTAGGGTACCTATTCTAAAACATGCAAGATTCCTAATAAAAATTGTATTTCCAAATTAATAGAACTTTATAAAATTCGTAAAACCTGCCTTCGTTATCTAGTACTACTATATTTTTAATCTAGTTGATCTACAAAATAATCGGTAAAAAATTATGACATGGTACAATCTCAACCACATAATGAGTGTAAATGGTATATTTTTCTAAACTGTAAGCCAAATCTAGTTTGATATGTGACTATCAATTTAATTTTTTCCATGAATATTGTGCTCGGTGATCATCAACTCTATAAAACCAAATAATTCTAGGGTACCTATTCTAAAACATGCAAGATTCCTAATAAAAATTGTATTTCCAAATTAATAGAACTTTATAAAATTCGTAAAACCTGCCTTCGTTATCTAGTACTACTATATTTTTAATCTAGTTGATCTACAAAATAATCGGTAAAAAATTATGACATGGTACAATCTCAACCACATAATGAGTGTAAATGGTATATTTTTCTAAACTGTAAGCCAAATCTAGTTTGATATGTGACTATCAATTTAATTTTTTCCATGAATATTGTGCTCGGTGATCATCAACTCTATAAAACCAAATAATTCTAGGGTACCTATTCTAAAACATGCAAGATTCCTAATAAAAATTGTATTTCCAAATTAATAGAACTTTATAAAATTCGTAAAACCTGCCTTCGTTATCTAGTACTACTATATTTTTAATCTAGTTGATCTACAAAATAATCGATAAAAAATTATGACATGGTACAATCTCAACCACATAATGAGTACAAATGGTATATTTTTCTAAACTGTAAGCCAAATCTAGTTTGATATGTGACTATCAATTTAATTTTTTCCATGAATATTGTGCTCGGTGATGATCAACTCTATAAAACCAAATAATTCTAGGGTACCTATTCTAAAACATGCAAGATTCCTAATAAAAATTGTATTTCCAAATTAATAGAACTTTATAAAATTCGTAAAACCTGCCTTCGTTATCTAGTACTACTATATTTTTAATCTAGTTGATCTACAAAATATTCGATAAAAAAGTATGACATGGTACAATCTCAACCACATAATGAGTACAATGGTATATTTTTCTAAACTGTAAGCCAAATCTAGTTTGATATGTGACTATCAATCTAATTCTTTCCATGAATATTGTGCTCGGTGATCATCAACTCTATAAAACCAAATAATTCTAGGGTACCTATTCTAAAACATGCAAGATTCCTAATAAAAATTGTATTTCCAAATTAATAGAACTTTATAAAATTCGTAAAACCTGCCTTCGTTATCTAGTACTACTATATTTTTAATCTAGTTGATCTACAAAATAATCGATAAAAAATTATGACATGGTACAATCTCAACCACATAATGAGTACAAATGGTATATTTTTCTAAACTGTAAGCCAAATCTAGTTTGATATGTGACTATCAATTTAATTTTTTCCATGAATATTGTGCTCGGTGATGATCAACTCTATAAAACCAAATAATTCTAGGGTACCTATTCTAAAACATGCAAGATTCCTAATAAAAATTGTATTTCCAAATTAATAGAACTTTATAAAATTCGTAAAACCTGCCTTCGTTATCTTGTACTACTATATTTTTAATCTAGTTGATCAACAAAATAATCGATAAAAAATTATGACATGGTACAATCTCAACCACATAATGAGTACAAATGGTATATTTTTCTAAACTGTAAGCCAAATCTAGTTTGATATGTGACTATCAATTTAATTTTTTCCATGAATATTGTGCTCGGTGATGATCAACTCTATAAAACCAAATAATTCTAGGGTACCTATTCTAAAACATGCAAGATTCCTAATAAAAATTGTATTTCCAAATTAATAGAACTTTATAAAATTCGTAAAACCTGCCTTCGTTATCTAGTACTACTATATTTTTAATCTAGTTGATCTACAAAATAATCGATAAAAAATTATGACATAGTACAATCTCAACCACATAATGAGTACAAATGGTATATTTTTCTAAACTGTAAGCCAAATCTAGTTTGATATGTGACTATCAATTTAATTTTTTCCATGAATATTGTGCTCGGTGATGATCAACTCTATAAAACCAAATAATTCTAGGGTACCTATTCTAAAACATGCAAGATTCCTAATAAAAATTGTATTTCCAAATTAATAGAACTTTATAAAATTCGTAAAAACCTGCCTTCGTTATCTAGTACTACTACACATTTCATTTGGTGAAGGACAGGGAGGGCCACTCGTGTTGAGGGGTAGGATGCTTTGTAGGGAAAACATGTTGGGTTCAAATTCATGATAAAAGAGTTGCAACAAACCTAACCCAAATCTTCCCAAGTTGCGTGCCAAGTAGAACTGATCAAATAAAAAATATCAAAAGATGTTTCCTAACTTTCGACTAAGAAATTAAGTTTGCAAAAGTTGATGCCTCATTGATTGTTTGTCTTACTTTCCAAAATACAGACTCGAAAACACTTCATATTAATGACATTCAGTCATATTGAGACAGGTCCAGCCCAGCATGTGAGATGTTTATTGACTGAATGGAGCCTTGCTTCTTAGCTAGCCAATTCAATTTGACATGTGCTCAAAAAGTTTTTTAATTCTCTAGGGTTTTAGATTTTGTCTCTAATTCACAAAATGATCAATGATGTGGCTTAAGCTAGTCTTGTTTTGCTCCTTATAGTTTTAATTTGAACAATTAGAAGCTCGTAGTTACAATCTAATTCTAATATGGTCCATTCTCCAATGCCCGTTTAGAATTTGGACGAAAAATAAGCTTCAATTGATAACTTTTAGAGGATAATTTTACTAATATTGGACTTTGTAATTTGACTAAAATTTTACTTTGAATCCCAAAAATTGTCTTGTGAGTTTTCACTGTTTGCTTTCTATTCAAATTATTATTGATGAAATTAAACTGAAATTACATGATCCTTAATTGTTCAAATTAGAATTATAGGACCAAAGAAAAACTTAGATCAAACCACAGGGACCAACGATCAAATTTAATCTAATAACAATTACGGGGGTTCTTAAAAAAAAAAGAAGAAGAAAAAAAGGTTGAACAACCTTAAGAGCCCCACCTGCCTTGCCATGGGCTTTGATGGAGGAGGTAAATCGCAGGTTACGCCTCAAGTGGCACAGGGTTGAAGGCTTGCCTTGAAACTCCGCTTGCCAAGGATCCTTTTTCATCTTTCAGGAATCGGACCCTCACACGGTAGCTGCGAGTTAGGCTGGCTTCACACCACCCTCACCTTTTACCACTTGAGTTATGCCCTGGGAGTTTGTGAAGTTTTGAACCCCAGACCAAAATCTGGGTAAGGCCTTCCCATACCACTTAGGCTAGGCCTTCACTTCACAATTACAGGGGTTCTTATTTCCCTCTTTCTTGGTGCATGAATCAAGCAAGGAAAATAGTTAGATTGGGAACCAAATTGCTTGATTCAGCCGAAGGAGTGTTCCCCTTATTGGCACCCACTTGGACTGAAGATTTAGTTTCCTTCCCCTTTAATTAATTTGGAAACATCTCTCCAGGTACATCCCTAATCTCATTCATTTTGAGATGTTGATATGGCCAAAATTCCAACGTTTCTAAGCTTACAATCATATTACATTAAACCCAACTGATATAGACATAAATTTACAATTATATTACACTAAGCTCAATTATTAATCCCATTAAAAAAATAAATAAGTAAATAAAAAATCATCATTCCGTAAAAAAATCAATGGTTGTTAATGGGTTAGGCAACCCAGATTGTTCCAAACAAAGCTGATGTGATTGTTGGTTTATACAACACGCACACAATCAAAATTAAAAATAATCAAGAGTCCCAAACATGGCCTTAGTGTTTTAGCCCTAATTTTCCTTTATGAAGCTTGAATCGGAAGCCCCAACTCAAGACACCTAAATGGGGAAAAATAAATTAAAAAATCCCTAGATTCATATGTTTCCTAATTGAAGACAAAAAAAATAAAAAAATAAAATAAAACATATCCTAATGATTCGGGTACTAATGCTGCTTTTCTCCAAGCTTAAGTCATGGGTGATTCTATTTAACCTCAAAATTTTTCTCTCTTCCCTATTTCTCTAAACACCAATGAAGCAAATTTTAAAATTATGATTTTTTTTCTACACACCTGGCACCACACCAATACTAACCCTAAAATTTATTACCCTATACCAAACAACCCTCTCCCCACCGCCTATCACCACCACCATCCTAGCCCCTCCCATTCCGCCAACCTTCACTCCCCTCCTCTCCCCCTCGACTCCACTTATTGCTTTCACTCCTCTTGCCATCTCTCTTGCAAACACATACATGCATATACAACCACGAGAAAACAATGACAATATTTCGTAGTCACTAATCACTTTAAGCCTATGTTTCATTAGGATGAAAATGGTAGAAAATGTGAGAAAGAGAAAATTTTAAAAAAATTTACGTGTTTGTTTAGCATGAAAGTGGTAGGAAGTGTAAGAAATTTAAATTTCTTGTTCAACTCAATAAAGCATACCAAGAATATTTTATTTCCTTGCAACAAACACAAGAAAAATTTGTATTTGTATTTGACTATTTTCTATGACGTTAATATGGGTTTCTTTTAAATCCGGGTTGGTTCAACACATGACGTGTCAATTTTCGTCAACTTTATAGATGGATGTTAGAGTTGATTGCAAAAGTTTATATACTTAAGGGTGCAAAAAAAAAATATGTTAGTTGGAAGACAAAGTGGGAATTGCTCAATATTTTGAGGTGGCCAAGTGCAGTTTTCCATCTCTTTTTTTTTCTTTCGAAAT
>BRYF01000005.1:462500-470000 GCA_030159135.1 Actinidia polygama | reverse complement strand
CAAACTGCAGCAACCGGCATTTTTACCAGAGAATGTTTTACTTAGGGAGAGGGAGAGAGATAGAGAAAGAGAGAGAGAGAGAGAGCCCCCTTCTAAAAGCAGGGAATCCCCCTTAAATACAAGTGACTTCAGTGACTTTAGAGACAACATCATGACCAAACAAGAAAAGAGAAAGCAAAAGGCAGCTGCTTTCGGTGGATTCCTTGTCTTTTGAATAAAGTAACCTTTAACTGTGCTTAGTGGGAAGCTCCTTTTGACTATTCTGCAGCTTTTCTGCCATTGGATTTTGGACAGTAGTGACTGAAGCAGAATATTTTAAGCAAAAGGGTCTTGGGTATCTTGTGACTGGAAAGCATAGGGCTTTTGACTTGATGATTTAACAGAGGCCTCTGAATTATTGGATTCATCTTCCTCTAAAAGATCATCATCTGACTCTTCATGGGCTGACTCTTCATCTTGGGCTTTGGCTTGGGCCTGAGCTTTGATGAACTGGTTGAATAGCTTGAGAAGCTCTTTACTGTCTGGACTGGAAGATCTATCTTTTCCTTTGTCTTTGGAAGAGGTAGATCTCTTTGATTTTGACTGTGAGGAGGAGGCTGCTGGGGCAAGCCTAGATGACTGGTAAGGATCCAAGGGAGCCTGTTGTACTGGAGCAGTTGGGATCTGCTTGACTGGAGTAGGATCTTTTACTGGAAATTCCTGTTTAACTTGATCAATAATTCTGTGGGTTTTGAAAGCATCCCACTATTTGACATAATGGACTCTGGCAACAATATTGTCGGACAAACAATATTGCCACTTAAAAATCCAAGGGACTTTATATTTACTAATAAATATAAGAAGAATGGGGAACTGATTTAAATGGGCAGTTAACTTGTACTGAGACGCGAAATAATTGACTTGGTCCATAAGTTCAACTGGGAAAAGATCAGGGATTGCTCCATGATAATTCCACCACCTTAAGAACCATGAAGGCAGGATTGACTTGAACTTGTGGTCGAAAGAAAAGAACCACGACTGTGAAAATGACTCATTTTGATGAAGAATGACTTTAAACCATGACTCAATATAATCATAATAATTATATTGGATAGAATGACCAGGGAGGTCTCTTAAAAGAGAAGGATGACCCCATTCATCAAGAGACACAATGTTGTGAATATACATTTAGTGGTAAATAATTTTAGTAGGATTAACTCTATCAAAAATAGGTTTGAAAACAACTGACTTATGTTTTAATAAAATATCTTTATAAAAAGAAATTGACTTGTCAGGATGGTGAGGAACAAAGTGCCATCCTGGGGGAAAGAAATGACTTGCAAGATCAATGGGATCCTGTAAATTTTTGTGGACTGGTTCTCTGTGAAAGAGATTGTGAACAATGGGCTTCTTGACATAATCTGACTTTGATGACTTGTAAGTAGTCATCTGGAGATGACTTGCTGGATCAGAAGCAAGAGCTGATGAATATGACTGTCTGGGAATTGTGCCCAGATTCTGAAACCTGTTTACTAAAGTAAGAGGAGGAACAAGAGCAAGCTGTTTGGAATGTTCCTTCTTTACTGGAGGCATCTGCAATGTAAATGTGTTAAGCAGGTAAATCAGAGGGTGCAAAGGGGTGAAAGAAGAAAATCCTAAGCTAAGCTAAGGTTTTCCCTGTAAGAATTCTCTGGTAAGAAAATCAGGAATAAAATTTTGATTTCCTTTAATATACTCAATATCAAAATCAAAAATACTCAAGATGGCTTGCCATCTAGCAAAAATCTGTTTACTAGCAATATTTTGTACATCTTTTTGTAAAACGTATTTTGCGCTTTTACAATCAACTCTGACTAAAATTCTTTGATTTAATATATCATCCTGAAATTTACTAATACATAAAACAATAGATAAAATCTCTTTTTTAATAGTACTATAATTTACTTGTGCAGAGTTCCATGTTCCTGAATGGAAACGAACAATTTGTTCAGGAGACCTGGAATTGACTTTCTGTAAGAGGATACCCCCGTAACCGCGATCAGAGGTATCAGTTTGAATAATTTTGAACGAATTTTCAGTAGGAATGCCAAGGCAGGGCAAAGTCTTGACATATTGTTTGAGTTCTCTGACAATATCAGTGTGAATAGAAGACCAAGGGGGAGGGCTCTCTCTCTCTCTCTTTCTCTATCTCTCTCCCTCTCCCTAAGTAAAACATTCTCTGGTAAAAATGCTGGTTGCTGCAGTTTGCGCCTGCATCTTATTTCAGTAAAACTATTGTAAGTTAATTTTCAAGTAATTCAAGTTACTGTCCAAATTCAATGGCAGAAAAGCTGCAGAATAGTCAAAAGGAGCTTCCCACTAAACACAGTTAAAGGTTACTTTATTCAAAAGACAAGGAATCCACCGAAAGCAGCTGCCTTTTGCTTTCTCTTTTCTTGTTTGGTCATGATGTTGTCTCTAAAGTCACTGAAGTCACTTGTATTTAAGGGGGATTCCCTGCTCTTAGAAGGGGGCTCTCTCTCTCTCTCTCTTTCTCTATCTCTCTCCCAGCTGATGAATATGACTGTCTGGGAATTGTGCCCAGATTCTGAAACCTGTTTACTAAAGTAAGAGGAGGAACAAGAGCAAGCTGTTTGGAATGTTCCTTCTTTACTGGAGGCATCTGCAATGTAAATGTGTTAAGCAGGTAAATCAGAGGGTGCAAAGGGGTGAAAGAAGAAAATCCTAAGCTAAGCTAAGGTTTTCCCTATAAGAATTCTCTGGTAAGAAAATTAGGAATAAAATTTTGATTTCCTTTAATATACTCAATATCAAAATCAAAAATACTCAAGATGGCTTGCCATCTAGCAAAAATCTGTTTACTAGCAATATTTTGTATTGAAAAGATCTGTGAAATGGTATCAAAGCCAAACGTCGATTGTTGAGTTAATTGATTAGTTATTTCTTTGCTCTCTTCTCATAACACTTGTTTCTGAGAAGTCTTTACCCAGTTAACATTCTAAGATTCATTGTCCTGTTGACGGCCACCTTGGAAGTAGCCACCCTACCTCTTGTCCCATATCTAGAGTAAGTCCCGGCAGACAGAGAGTAAGACCTGGCAGTTAGGATAGGGAGTCTATGTACGGTATGTGTGAACCCAGCGTATGTGCATTAAACATGATAAATGAGTCAAAGAACTAGACTGAGTAAAACACTTTAAAGAGATTAGAGTCATGAGTCGACTGTTTAGAAGTAGTTCGTCGGTTAGTTCACGATCTTCTTTGACAACTATACCTAATATAGTTAACGAAGAAGAACATGAATATCAAGATTTAAATATTGACTTAAGTAACTAGAATATACCTAAAATACCTATTAAACAAATTTACAAAACAAGTTTTTTACAGTCTTCCTTTATTACTGATATGAAAGTTAAAACTGTTGAACAGGTTTATGCCATGATTAAAGAGTATGAGTCTTGTTATTTATTAAGTAAAGAATCTATGAAAGAACATAGGTCCAGAGGTCACAATTTCATTCATATAGGACTAGTTCAAGTAGCAGTCAAACCTTTAACAATTAAAGGGAAAGATGCATCTATAATCTTAGGATTAAGAGATGCCAGATTTAAAGATTTTAAAACTAGTATTATGGGATTACTAGAAACAGGTTTAAATGATGGACCAGTGCATTTTAACTGTTATCCTGATTTTACCTTGAGCCTTAGTGATCCACATATTACTAAAGCAGTCATTTTAAATATTAAAACTACAGGAGCCTTCACAGAAATGCTAGAAGGAAGTCACACTGTTGCACTTATATATAGAATATATTATAAGTGTATGAAAACTAATTTAAATGCACAAGCTTTAGTAAAAAGTCCTAACGGCCAAACATTATTAATTAATAGTAGCACTGATAATGTTAACATTAGAATACCCAGGCCAGTCATATGGAACGAAGTTACCCTCCCTGATAGTTGGTTGTTAAACAATGAGAACTATCAGAAGAATGTAGTAAATAATGAAGATGATTTAGAATTTATTCACCAAAATACAGATGGCACAGTCAACATAAGCTTTAAAGATCTAAGAAGAGATATACCTTCTAGACATAGTTTTGAAAATAGAAGTACTACTACCAGTCTAGGAAGTACTTCCAGAAAACATAGTAAAACTCCCTCTAGACATAGTGTAGACGGGGAAAATATGTCAAACATTTGCAAAAATGATAATGATTTTATCAACCCCGTTAAAACTAAGACTAAATTAAAAGGAGTTGAGTCTTCTCCATTGATAAGTAAAGCTAGATACAGCAGACACCCTCCATTTGGAAGCAAGGAGGAAGAGGAAGAAGTTGAATCCTCTAATGAGTCACCTACACAAACAGATTTCGAAGTTAGTACTCCGGTTGACCCACAGTTACTAACCATTAAATCTGAGTTTAAGTTCGATTTAGTTAAACTTTATAAAGCATTTAATTCAAAACTTAATAAGTCAAAAAGAAAAGAATATAGAAATAAATATTCAGAAAGAAAAAGAAAAAAGATACTTTTTTCTTGGCAATTTTTCATGAATGAAATAAGGAGTGAAATTAATTTCTTTGATTATTTAGAAAATTATTACAAATCAGTAAATGTGATTACTAAGAGTAAATGGAAATTAGATGATAATAAGAATGCCACATCTAGTCATCCCCCCCTAGAAACTATACTCATAGATCATAAAGAAACAGTCATTAAGGCATCACCCTTTAAGATCCCAGGTGATAATACTGAATTTAAAAAGGTCATAGAACAGAATAATTACACTAATCGATGCTTAAAAACTATTGGTAAACAATTAGATAAGATTGAAACCATAGTTGAAAATCACCCTTTAGAAAACCCCAGTAAAAATATAGAAACACCAATTGTTAAATTACCTAGCAATAGGAGTAAACTTGGTTTAAACACGAATAAAGATTCTATTAAAAAGATAGAAGAAATCTTCTCTAAGCTTGAAGCTAAGAAAGAAGAAAGCTCTTCTATCCAAGTCATTAACGAACAAAATGAAATTAAGTTATCCTCAACAGAATCCCCTGATGATTCTTCGGATAATGAGATAGTTAATTTAGAAAATCAATTTCAAATAAATAAGTTAAAATATACTAACAAACCAAATAACAATGTTTCAGTTACAAAAAATTGGTATACTCGTCCTAGTCCTCCTGATCTTCAATTTGAAGAAAGAAACTTGGATAATCAATTTTCTGTTGAAGCTAAAAAATTATATGAGTGGAATATTGATGGTCTGAGTGAGCATAATATCCTACAAAAGTTACATCATATGTCAATGGTTGCGAATAGTTATCTTACAAATTATTTAGACTACACCCAGTCAGATATTGTCGATCTTTTAGCATCTGGTTTTACAGGAATGCTAAAGTCTTGGTGGGATAAGTATCTCTCAGAAGAACTGCGAGAAAGCATTAAACATGCTGTCCAGCTGGATGAGAATAACTTTCCCATCTTCGATGAACAATTAGGATCAGGAATACCTGATGGGATTAACACATTAATTTATACAATTATTAAACATTTTATTGGAACACCTAGTGACATTCACTCTAGGATCCATGATCAACTCAGTAACCTAAGTTGTCCAACACTTAGTGATTTCAGATGGTACAAAGATGTTTTCACATCTAGAGTTATGATTAGAGACGATTGCACCGCCTCTTTTTGGAAAGAAAAATTTATTAATGGATTACCTAGTCTTTTTGCCCATAAGATTAGAGACGTCCTTAGTCAACCTACAGGTCAAATAGAATACGATAAGTTAACCTATGGAGATATCATTAGCACGATTCAAAAAGAAGGTCTAAGAATGTGCATTGATATGAAAATTAGTAAACAAGCTAAGAGTGATAAACACAAAGCTAAATACGAATTAGGAAACTTCTGCGAACAGTATGGTCTACCATCAGTCGCACCTAGTAAAAGAAAACACATTAAAACATTTAATCCTTATAAGTCACATAGAAAACATAAAACTAAACATTATAGTAAAAACAACATTGATTTTTATAAAAAACCAGAAAGCAAACCAACTAAAAAGCCGTATAAACATACTAAATCTAGTAAAGAGGTTATATGTCATAAATGCGGTAAAAAGGGTCATTATAAAAATGAATGTTGGTCAAAAGCTAAAATTAATAAGTTAGCAATATCGGAGGAAGATAAAAATAAAATCTTTGAGATATTTAAGTTAACTAAGATAGATAGTTATGAGTCAGATAAATTTATGTCTGAAAGTCAACAAAGCACAGAGTCCAGTAACAGTCCTAGTGAAGATGAAGATATTAAAATAGGATGCAATGATAATTGTTGCAAACTAAATGTTATCACTAAACATCAGGAAGAAGAGAATGTCCTGATAGAATTAATTAGTAAAATAGAAAACGAGGATTTAAAAAGACAGTATATAAGTAAACTCAGAAACCTATGGAATGATAGTAAGCCTAAAAATAGTAAGTTAGTAATTAGCTTAAATAACACATTAGACAGATTTAAAAAGGATAGAAAAAAAGAAGTAACATTACAAGATTTACAACAAGAAATTAACATAGTAAAAAAGGAAATAAAAGAATTAAAGACTAAAGATAAACAGCTAGAAGACGAAATAACAATACTAAAAATTAATGACCAATTTACTCAGTTAGGGAAAACTGATAAGTCTTCAGATGAGTCTTCTTCAGGCGAATCTGAAAAGAGTAAAAGTATAAGTCAAGATAGTAGTAAGTTAAATACAATTAAAAAACTTAACATCCAGAAATGGTTAATCAAAGTTAAATTGATTATAAATAGTTATGATTTAGAATGCATCGCCTTGGTCGATTCAGGAGCAGATGTGAATTGTATTCAAGAAGGAATTATTCCTACTAAATACTATCACAAAACTACTGAAAGATTAAGCGCTGCTAATGGAAGTAATTTAAGAGTAAATTATAAATTACCTAAAGTTCACATATGTCAAGATAAAGTCTGTTTTAAAACATCCTTTGTCTTAGTTAAAAATATGACAGATAGAGTAATTTTAGGATTGCCTTTTCTCTATTTACTCTATCCATTTAGTATTGATACTAAAGGAATTTCTACTAAACCCTTAGGTCAACAAGTAAGATTCAATTTCTTAAACAAACCTGAGTCTATCCAGTTAAAAAGATTAAAAGACTTTTCTTTATTTATCAACATGATAAATCAGAAAGAAAGTCAAATTAATTATCTAAAAGAAGAAGTAAAATATAAAAGGATTGAAGAAAACTTAGATAGTAAAATTTTAAGTCAAAAAATTGAACAATTTAAAGAAACTCTAGTACAGGAAGTCTGTTCTACCTTACCTAGCGCCTTCTGGCATAGGAAAAAGCACATAGTCAGTTTGCCCTATATTAAAGATTTTTCTGAAAGTAAAATACCCACTAAGTCTAGGCCGATTCAAATGAACGCGGACCTCTTAGAGGTTTGCAAAAAAGAAATTAATGAATTACTAAAAAATAAAATCA
>BRYF01000005.1:352500-357500 GCA_030159135.1 Actinidia polygama | reverse complement strand
AATCTTAGTGGAGTAGAGCTTGGTAGTCATAGCGGATCGTCTGACTCTACTCCCAAAAGCTCGTCGCAATTGTTTGCCTGAGCTCGTTCTAACTGACTTATTCTTATTTTCAAAACATGTAGTTGAACTGAGCTCAACTGCTGGTTCACTATGACGCAACTTTAAACAAGTTTAGAACCGACCAAAATAGAAGAATGTTTAGAGACAACGAGGTAGACGTAGAGCAATTCTCCTTCGTCCGGGGTGGAAAGAAGCGGTGGTTCTATCAAATAGTTCTTAAACTTTTGGAGTGCGAGCTCGCACTCCTCATACCATAAAATTTTTTTATTCTTTCGAAGGAGTTGGAAGAAAGAACGGCATTTGTCGGAGGACTTACTGATGAATCAGTTAAGTGTTGCTGCCATCTTGGTCAATTTCTGGACCTTCTTTGCAGTCATCGGGCTGATGAGGTTGTTGATCGCTACAATTTACTCTAGGTTCACCTCGATCCCTCATCGTGTCACTAAGTGTCCAAGAAACTTTCCCGAGCTTATCCTGAAGGCATATTTTGCTGCGTTCAATCTCAGTTTGTGCCTTTTGAGTATCGCGAACACTTCAGTCAAGTCTCTCACAAGATTCGGCTTTTTTGCTCTTAACCACCATATCGTCAATGTATTTGTAACACCCCACCCTAAGCTAATCGTCATACAACCTAAATGTAAGGTATTATCCACATAAACATAATACAACAACACACCAAACAATTGTCATACAAAACAAAATGCTCCCTCTTTGTTTCAAACTTCACCCACAAATCAACATATGCACACTTTTAAAAATAAAGAAATCAACACAGGTCTGACCTAATATACGAATAAAACAAAACTATGTCCCTACGACTCAGTAGTGGACCCTCTCACTAGCATGCACTTGAAAAGAAACACTGTGAGGGTATGAGCTAACCACTTGCTCAATAAATGTACAACTCATAATTCATATATCACATCATATCAATAGGATATAATCAAAATATAATATTAATTCAACAATAAAAATTCAACCCCATAGTTCACAATCTGTGCTTAACAACATGAATACCAGCCACAATTGCTAAGTATGGTACGCCACAAAAGCAATGTATCGTCACATAGAACCATGTAATGCATTGTCACTAAGGCCCATGTAATGCAAATGCATCGCCACTAAGGCCCATGAAATGTAAATGTATTGCCTGTAAGGCCCATGAAATACATCGCCACTAAGGCCCATGGAATGTAAATGCATTGCCTCTAAGGCCCATGAAATGCATAGCGATTAAGACCAGTGAAATGTTCAATATAATCACAATATCCCAATAATACATGCTCAACATCAATTATGAGTTAGTACACCCACCTCAGGGATCACCACTTTACCACACGCTATTCTTTACTTAGAGTAACTTTATTCTGTATTCTATTTCGGCTCCGCTTCAAACCTAACAAAAGTAAAAGGTTATCACCAATAACAAAATAATTTAAAATAATTAATCCAATCTTATAACTTTATAATCCAATCCTATAACTTTATAACTTTGTTCTTTTGGTATGTTAGGTTAGGTTAGACTTGTGTTAATTTGTTTATGTTTAAGAGTGTGCCTTTGTCGATTTGTGGGTGAAGTTTGAAACAAAAAGGGAGGTTTTTGTTTTGTATGACAACCATTTGGTGTGTTGTCGTATTATGTATATGTGGATAATACCCTATGTTTGGGTTGTATGATGATTAGCTTGGGGTGGGATGTTATAGTATGCATTCATGGTTTTACCCATGATTGGCTCAAATATTTTGGTGATCATCATTTGATATGTGGCTCTAGCGTTTTTCAGCCAAAAGAGCATGACTTTGTAACAGAATACGTCGCAGGGGGTGATAAATGCAGTTTTATCTTGATCAGGCTCGTGCATTGCTATTTGATGGTAGCCTCGATAAGCATCCAAGAAGCTCATTGGGGCATGACCCGAGGTAGAGTCCACCAACTGGTCAATCTTTGACAAAGAAAAATAGTCTTTTCGACAAGCCCGGTTAAGGCTTGTGAAGTCGACGCAGACTATTCACTTGCCAGATTTCTTCTTTACCACGACTGTGTTGGATAGCCAGCTCGAGTCAAGAACCTCTGTTATCGCACGTGCCTTTTTAGATTCTCAACCTCTTCTATCACCGCGTCCACACGCTCAGTTGCAGACCTTCTTTCTCTTTGCTTTACTGGTCGGGCTTCTAGGGGAACGTTGGAATTCGTGTTTGATGAAATTGTAGTCTATCCCAAGCATCTCGTAGGATGTCCATGCGAAGACCTTGATATTTACTGTGAGGAACTGGATGATATCAGTTATCTCTCGTTCCTCCAGGTTTGCACTAGTGAAAAAGAAACAGTCCGAGCTTGGCTCATCCAATTCATAGCGTATCAGGTCCTCCATGACCTTAGCCTCAGGATCCCTTCCGACATCCTCCAAAACTACATGCTCTTCCTTGCTCAATTGCACCTCTTTCATGGTTGCCTTAGTAGAGATCATAGCGAGGTAGCATTATTTGGCTGTCACCTGATCTACATAAAGGGTTTTCTCACCTCGGGGGTGACAAATTTGATGACTTGGTGCAATGTGAAAGCCACTCCTTTCATCCCGTGCAACCAATCTTAGCCAATAATTTCATTATACAGGGAAGGTATGTTAACAACAACGAACTCTATCACCAACTCTTGGGAACCAACTCGGATTTTGAGAGTTACGGTTCCCAAAGGCCAATGAAATTGAGCATTAAAACCGACCAGAAAGGCTCGGACTGGTTTAAGTCTAATTTTGATAGTTTGAGTTGTTTGAAGAGGTTATAATACATCACCTCGATAGAGCTTCCCGTGTCCAACAGGATCCTTTTCACTTCATAATTGTTGATCTTGAGCTGAATGACCAGGGGATCAACATGAGGGTGTTGGACCCTTTTTAGGTCGGCTTTAGAAAATGTGATGCTTCCTGGTTTGGACATTGTCTGCCTCAGCTTCTTAGTCGTTGATTGGACTGAGAGAACCTCATTCATTTGTCTAACCATGCGAATCTCTCCCCAAATTCTATTCTCAAGATTATGTTGATTTCTTATCATGTGAATAATCCCTAGAGGAAGGTCTTCTTCCAAAGTGTTGTTTATTTCTTCATTGCTCCGGTCAAACCTAGGGTTCAGTTTGGCCTCAACTTCCTCTACTTTGGTCTTTTCTTGGTCAATGAACTCTTTCAAGTGTCCATCCTAGACAATCTAATCAAGGAAAGTCTTTAGAGCTCGGCAATTCTCGGTTATGTTCCCCTTCTCCTTGTGATAGGAACACTTACATCGTTGATTGCACCTTTTATGGTCCCCTCCCATGGGGTCAGGCTTTCTAAAGTATGGCTTATCTCGAATTCGGGCAAGGAGCTTATATATCGATTCATTGAACACCACATTGATCCCCTGCCTTGCCCGGTTCTCGTGATCTTCCAAGCCTTCCTTTCGCCTTTTGAACTGACCTTCGCCCCAGGGTTTGTGCTTGTGTTTCATTCTGCTTGCCGGACGTCATCCTCCAGCCGAGCAAACATTTTGACCCAAGACATAAGGTCCTGGAGATCGGCCAAAGGACTGAGCGTCAGGTCTTCCCACAGTCTTTCAACAGGAGTTAGTCCGAGCTTGTAATTGGCTACTACTAACTCCTTTGAACATTCTTCTATCTCGTTATAAGTTTCCTAATAACACTTGTTGCAGTTGTAGAGTGATTCGTTCTTACCCTTTCTGAGTATCAGAGGAGAGCTAACGCTCTTTGACGCTTTTGTGTTTATAACGAACCTAGCTATAAAAGACTCGATGAGCTGGTGAAGCTACTAATTGATCATGCGAGCAGTCAGTCAAACCATTTCAACCCAAGATCCCCCAAGCTCGATGGGAACACCCTACACATTAGCGCATCCAAGTGGGCCATCATTTTCCTAACATGACTGATGTTGGATCTCGGGTCCGACTTCCCGTCATACATTGTGAAGCTCAGTGGCGTGAATTTTTCTAACGGGTCCATTCCCTCAATGTCTCGTGAGAATGGCATCTAGTACCTCAGGAATAGTTGTGCGAGCCAGTGACCCTGGTTGTGCCTGCCGGGATGATGACTTTATCCGATGTCGCCGCGGTTTAGTTGTTGAGCTTATCGCGCAGATCACCTTCCCAGTTTCGCTTGGCATTGAGGGTTTTGCGGAGATCCATACTGGTGGGAGTTGGGTTGTGCAATATTCTTTGCTTACTCAATGCTTTGGGTTTACTATCACTTCGGCTATCCAGGCTTACATGAGAACTACGCTGCCTTCTATTTAGACCTTCCCGATGTGGGAGGTTTGATCATTTGGTACTGTCTTCGAATGGTACTCCTTCTACCACTTGGGCTGGCTTCATCGATGGGAACACCCTGCACATTAGCGCATCCAAGTGGGCCATCATTTTCCTAACATGACTGATGTTGGATCTCGGGTCTGACTTCCCGTCATACATTGTGAAGCTCAGTGGCGTGAATTTTTCTAACGGGTCCATTCCCTCGATGTCTCGTGAGAATGGCATCTAGTACCTCAGGAATAGTTGTGCGAGCCAGTGACCCTGGTTGTGCCTGCCGGGATGATGACTTTATCCGATGTCGCCGCAGTTTAGTTGTTGAGCTTATCGCGCAGATCACCTCCCAGTTTCGCTTGGCATTGAGGGTTTTGCGGAGATCCATACTGGTGGGAGTTGGGCTGTGCAATATTCTTCGCTTACTCAATGCTTTGGGTTTACTATCACTTCGGCTATCCAGGCTTACATGAGAACTACGCTGCCTTCTATTTAGACCTTCCCGATGTAGGAGGGTTGATCATTTGGTACTGTCTTCGAATGGTACTCCTTCTACCACTTGGGTTGGCTTCATCAATCTGTTATCAACTAGGATCTATGCCATTTTGGCCAACTGGGTTTGCAGGCATTTGATGGTTATGTCCCTCCTGCCTCCT
>BRYF01000005.1:332500-335000 GCA_030159135.1 Actinidia polygama | reverse complement strand
AAAAGTTGTAATATTAACTCTACGAAAAATATAAAACATCTTTGAATCAACCCGTACTAATTAAAAAGAAAAATGCTAAATTTATAAATTTGGTATAGAAACTAGATGGGGCACCCTCGTTCCAATTGTGAAATCATACTTTGATTACTACTTAAAGATCTTATTCGATAATAAATAACAACTACTTTGTGAGTTTTGTTGATTTGCACTCATCACAAGAACCTACCAAACTCTCTTCAACTAACTTGCATTAATAGTAAAATGACTTTTTTCTTTATATTCTTTTTCATAAATATGACTATTCGTCCTGTGAGTGAGTTCAATCGTTTAGTTTTAGATATTTCAAAATATTAATTTTCTATAGGATAAGGATTTCCTGCAGTAAAGGTAACAGGAAGTCTTGCTGCTTTGCAGAAGTGACAGATTTTGAGTAGTTATTTGTTAGAAATTAATGAATAGAATTTAAAGAAGAATTTATTAAATGCTATTAATTTTTAACAAATGACCACTCAAATGCTGTCACCTAATAAATCATTCCTTAAATTCTTTCATTAATTTTTAATAAATGGTCACTCAAAGTTTGACACCTCTACAAGGCAGGACTTCCTACTACCCTTACTGCAGGAAATCCTCATCATTTTCTATATGAAAAAGTCAATTAGATTTTTTTTCTTTTGCACTCACTTTTAAATGAATGTGATCAAAACTTTCTTCTTTTAAATATTTTTATATTGTCGATGGATCATTTTGAAAAATTAATTTTTTTTAATTGTAATGTCTTTGTCTCTTTAAAAAATTGCATTTTTCAAAATCAACAAAGAGATAAAAATGACAAAAGTATAAAAATTACATGGACAAACGAGTCAAGCCATATCGATCCATTCACAAGAATATGGGAAAACGCAACAAACCCAACCACTATAAATACAACTCAAAAAAAGAGGAAGAGTTAAAACAATGATTAAATTTTGAGCAATTACAGACACTCTATATAGAATGGATCCATACATAATGCAAGTGAGCTGAGCCTGAGAGGCCGGCGGCCCATCTGAATTCGATCACCAATGACCTACACCCATGGATTTTTTTTCTTCTCTTATAAAACTATTTTTTGTGCAATTCTTAAAGACCCAACCAACTTCAGAATATGCGCTCAAATTTTCTAAAACTCAACACCCATAAAATAAAGATCGAAAGAGTGAATGGTTAGAACGGGAGGGAAGGAGCTTGAAAACAAAAAGAATAGTTTTCTTATTCTTTTTTGGGGGACGGATCAGACACAATTACTTTTGTAAAATGTTTATCAAACTGACTTGAAAACAAAGGCCTTCATAGAAAACAAACCCAACAGGCCCATCATGAGATGTTGGATAAAAGGTTCACTATGGCCCCTATAATTCCAATTTGAAAGATCTTATAATTTTAATATGGTACCAATTCAGTACCCCATTCATATGATATCTGATGTGGGGTAAACTATTCGCCTATCAAGATAGGCACGTCGTCTGAAGGATCATATCACCCTATCCCCAATACAGTCCTGGTTGCCCGTGGCTCCTCGCCATTAATTGCTTATCTCACCAGTACACCGGGACATGCTATCTTATTTCTATATCGTCAATGGGCGAGGTGGCGAGGTGGGTTACTTCGCCTTATCATAGACCAACCCAATGAGGACTTTTTCTCTCTAAGGAGTTTACCACAACGAGACTCCTCCATCACTCTTCTGCATGGTCAGACCGCTTCTACGAGGATTCCATCTCCATGAGGACTCCATCTCCATGAGACTTCTTCTCCACTACGTTTCTTATATTCGCAGTTATTCTTCAAATGACATCTTCTTATTTTATCTCTGATATTTTTGGGATATCTTCACATACTTATCCTTCTGAGGATCTCGCCGTGATCCACTGATACGTCTTGTTACTCCATCTATATAAAAGATGTTCCCCCCATCATTATGAGGTACACGATTTAATCCTGGCATACACAGACTGATAGCTCTGCTTTCTCTTTGCTTAGCATATATTCGCATTGGTCTGATTCGCACGTCGAAGGGGTTTTGAGCGGCCTCACTCCTGCCGGTAACTTTTGTTCAGTTGCCTGTGCAGATCACCAGGTAATGGAGCAATATTGACTGTTGGATTGCTCTTCCAAGTTTTATACCACAACAATATCCATTAACAAATTGGACAAAAAGTTAGTATGTTAAAACTCACATGGCTATTTTTAAGGACCACAGTAAAACTTTGGTCAAATTATAAGGATTAATGGTGGTAAAATTACCCTTTAAAAAAAGGGATATATAAGTTTCACATGCTAAATTTTTATTTAAATTCATAACGGATATTGATAAAGAGCCTATATAACAAAGAATTTGAAATTGAAGAATCCTAATTGTTTAAATTAAAATTATAAGGACAAAATTGAAACTTTAGTTAAACTATAAGGCCCAATGATGAGATTCACCCGTCCTAGCCTGTGCAAGTGCAACTCTCTC
>BRYF01000005.1:290000-297500 GCA_030159135.1 Actinidia polygama | reverse complement strand
GGAGTCTATGTACGGTATGTGTGAACCCAGCGTATGTGCATTAAACATGATAAATAAGTCAAGAACTAGACTGAGTAAAACACTTTAAAGAAATTAGAGTCATGAGTCGATTGTTTAGAAGTAGCTCTTCAGTTAGCTCACGGTCTTCTTTGACAACTATACCTAATATAGTGAATGAAGAAGAACATGAATATCAAGACTTAGACATAGATTTAAGTAACTGGAATATACCAAAAATACCTATTAAACAGATTTACAAAACAAGTTTTTTACAGTCATCTTTTATTACTGATATGAAAGTAAAAACTGTTGAACAGGTTTATGCCTTAACTAAGGAGTACGAGTCATGTTATTTATTAAGTAAAGAGTCTATGAAAGAACATAGGTCCAGAGGACACAATTTCATTCACATAGGACTCGTTCAAGTAGCAGTAAAACCATTAACAATTAAAGGTAAAAATGCGTCTATAATCTTAGGATTAAGAGATGCCAGATTTAAAGATTTTAAAACTAGTATTATGGGATTACTTGAAACAGGACTAAATGATGGACCAGTTCATTTCAACTACTATCCTGATTTTACCTTAAGCCTAAGTGATCCGCATATTACTAAAGCAGTCACTTTAAATATTAAAACAACAGGTGCCTTCACAGAGATGCTAGAAGGAAGTCACACAGTAGCACTTATATATAGAATATATTATAAGTGTATGAAAACCAATTTAAATGCACAAGCATTAGTAAAAAGTCCTAGTGGTCAAACTTTATTAATTAATAGTAGCACTGATAATGCTAATATCAGAATACCCAGACCAGTTATATGGAAAGAAGTTACTCTTCCAGATAGTTGGTTATTAAATAATGAAAATTATTAGAAAAACATAGTAAACAACAAAGATGATTTAGAATTTATTCACCAAAATACAGATGGTACAGTCAACATAAGCTTTAAAGATCTAAGAAGAAATACACCTTCTAGACATAGCTTTGATAATAGAAGTATAGGAAGTACTTCTAGAAAACATAGTAAAACTCCCTCTAGACATAGCATAGATGGAGAAAACATGTCAAACATTTACAAAAATGATACTGACTTTATTAACCTAATTAAAACTAAAACTAAGTTAAAAGGAGTTGAGTCTTCTCCACAGGTAAGTAAAGCTAGATATAGCAGGCATCCTCCCTTTGGAAGCAAGGAGGAAAAGGAAGAAGTTGAATCCTCTAACGAGTCACCTACACAAACAGATTTTGAAGTTAGTACTCCGGTTGATCCGCAGTTATTAACCATCAAAACTGAGTTTAAGTTCGACCTAGTCAAACTTTATAAAGAGTTTAATTCAAATCATAATAAGGCAAAAAGAAATGAATATAGAAACTATTATTCAGAAAGAAAAAGGAAAAAGATTCTTTTTTCTTGGCAGTCATTTATGAAAGAAATTAGAAGTGAAATTAATTTCTTTGATTATTTGAAAAATTACTACAAAAAAGTAAATGTAATTACCAAGAGTAAATGGAAATTAGATGATAATAAGAGTACAACATCTAGTCATCCTCCCTTAGAAACTATACATATAGAACATAAGGAGACAATAGTAACAGCATCACCTTTTAAAATCCCAAGTGATAATACACAATTTAAAAAAGTAATAGAACAGAATAATTACACTAATCAATGCTTAAAAACTATTGGTAAACAATTAGATAAGATTGAAACCATAGTTGAAAATCACCCTTTAGAAAACTCTAATAAAACTATAGAAACACCTATAGTTAAGTTACCTAGCAATAGAAGTAAACTTGGATTAAATACTAGTAGAGATAAGGATAATATTAAAAAGTTAGAAGAAATCTTTTCTAAGCTTGAAGCTAAGAAAGAAGAAGGTTCTTCTATCCAAGTTATTAATGAACAAAATGAAATTAAGTTATCCTCGATAGAATCCTCTGCTGATTCTTCAGATAGTGAAATTGCTAAATTAGAAAATCAATTTCAAATAAATAAGTTAAAATATACTAACAAACCAAATAACAATGTTTCAGTCACAAAAAATTGGTATACTCGTCCCAGTCCGCCTGATCTTCAGTTTGAAGAAAGGAACTTGGATAACCAATTTTCAGTTGAAGCTAAAAAGTTATATGAGTAGAATATTGATGGTCTGAGTGAGCATAATATTCTACAAAAATTACATCATATGTCAATGGTTGCAAATAGTTATCTTACAAATTACTTAGATTTTACCCAGTCAGATATTGTTGATCTTTTAGCATCTGATTTTACAGGAATGCTAAAGTCATGGTGGGATAAGTATCTCTCAGAAGAACTGCGAGAAAGCATTAAACATGTTGTCCAATTGGATGAGAATAACTTTCCTATTTTTGATGAAAATCTGGGATCAGGAATACCTGATGGAATTAACACATTAATTTATACAATCATTAAACATTTTAGAGGAACCCCTAGTGACATTCATTCTAGGATACATGATCAACTCAGTAACTTAAGTTGTCCGACACTTAGTGACTTTAGATGGTACAAAGATGTTTTTACATCTAGAGTCATGGTTAGAGACGATTGTACCGCCTCTTTCTGGAAAGAAAAATTTATTAATGGATTACCTAGTCTTTTTGCCCATAAGATTAGAGATGTCCTTAGTCAACCTACATGTCAAATAGAATACGATAAGTTAACCTATGGAGATATCATTAGCACTATTCAAAAAGAGGGATTAAGAATGTGCATTGATATGAAAATTAGTAAACAAGCTAAGAGTGATAAACACAAGGCTAAATACGAGTTAGGAAACTTCTGCGAACAGTATGGTCTACCATCGATCGCACCTAGTAAAAGAAAACACATTAAAACATTTAACCCATATAAGTCACTCAGAAAAAACAAACCTAAACATTACAGTAAAAACAATATTGATTTTTATAATAAACCTAGAGGTAAACCAACTAGTAAGCCGTATAAACATACTAAGTCTAGTAAAGATGTTATTTGCCACAAATGTGGTAAAAAGGGTCATTATAGAAATGAATGTTGGTCAAAAGCTAAAATTAATAAGTTAGCAATATCAGAAGAAGATAAAAATAGAATCTTTGAGATATTTAAGCTAACTAAGATAGCTAGTTATGAGTCAGATAACAATGAGTATGATAGTCAACATATCTCTGAAGATAGCTCATCTAGTAACTATCCTAGTAATAACGAAGATATTAAAATAGGATGCAATGATAATTGCTGTAAGTTAAATGTTATTACTAAACATCAAGAGGAAGAAAATATCTTGATAGAGTTAATTAGTAAAATAGAAAATGAAGAATTAAAAAGACAGTATATAAGTAAACTTAGAAACTTGTGGAATGAAAGTAAACCTAAGAATAATAAGCCAGTAATTAGCTTAAATAGCACATTAGACAGATTTAAAAAAGATAAACAAAAAGAAGTAACCTTATAGGATTTACAACAAGAAATAAACCTAGTAAAAAAGGAGATAAAAGAATTAAAAAATAAAGATAAACAGTTAGAAGATGAGATAACAATACTAAAAATAAATGATCAGTTTACCCAATTAGGAAAAACTGGTAAGTCTTCAGATGAGTCTTCTTCAGACGAATCTGAAAAAAGTAAAACTATAAGTCAAGATAGTAGTAAGCTAAATACAATTAAAAAACTTAACATTCAGAAATGGTTAATTAAAATAAAATTAATTATTAATTCCTACGAGTTAGAATGCATTGCTTTAGTCGATTCAGGAGCAGATGTGAATTGTATTCAAGAAGGAATTATTCCTACTAAATACTATCACAAAACTACTGAAAGATTAAGCGCAGCAAATGGAAGTAATTTAAGAGTAAATTATAAGTTACCTAAAGTACACATTTGTCAAGATAAAGTCTGTTTTAAAACATCCTTTGTCTTAGTAAAAAATATGACAGATAGAGTAATTCTGGGATTACCTTTCCTTTACTTACTCTATCCATTTGGAATTGATCATAAAGGAATTTCTACTAAACCCTTAGGTCAACAAGTAATGTTTAGACTCTTAAATAAACCTGAATCTGTTCAGTTGAAAAGATTAAAGGATTCTTCTTTATCCATCAACTTAATAGATCAGAAAGAAAGTCAAATTAAGTTTCTTAAAGAAGAAGTAAAATATAAGAAAGTAGAAGAGAACTTAGCTAGTAAAAATCTAGGTCAAAAGATTGAACAATTTAGAAAGACTCTAGAACAAGAAGTCTGTTCTACCTTACCTAGTGCGTTTTGGCATAGGAAAAAACACATAGTTAATTTGCCCTATATTAAAGACTTTTGTGAGAATAAAATACCAACTAAGTCTAAGCCTATTCAAATGAATGCAGAACTCTTAGAAGTCTGTAAAAAAAAATTAATGAATTACTAAAAAATAAAATCATTACTAAAAGTAAGTCTCCTTGGTCTTGCTAAGCTTTTTATGTTAATAAAAATTCTGAGATTGAAAGAGGAGTTTCCAGACTAGTAATTAATTATAAACCATTAAATGAAGTCTTAGAATGGATTAGGTACCCTATACCTAATAAAAAAGACTTAATTAAAAGACTTAATAATGCAGTAATATTTTCTAAATTTGATTTAAAGAGTGGTTTTTGGCAGATTCAAGTTAACCCTAGAGATAGGTATAAAATTGCCTTTACTACACTTTTTGGTCATTACGAATGGAATGTTATGCCATTTGGATTAAAAAATGCACCTAGTGAATTTCAAAATATAATGAATGAGATTTTTAATCCTTATAGTCATTTTTCAATTGTTTACATTGATGATGTTCTTCTATTCTCCCAGTCTTTAGATGAACATTGAAAACATTTAAAAATTTTCCTTGAACTAATCAAACATAATGGTCTAGTCATTTCTGCCTCAAAAATTGAGCTTTTCCAAACTAGAGTCAGATTTTTAGGTTATCATATTCATCAGGGCACAGTTATTCCAATTAACAGGTCAATCCTTTTTGCGGATAAATTCTCAGATGAAATACATGATAAAAACCAGTTACAGAGGTTCTTAGGATCCCTCAATTACATTGCTGACTTCTACAAAGACCTGAGGAAAAGGTGTCAACCCCTCTTTGAGAGATTGAAAGATAACCCTCCTCCTTGGTCTTCTATTCACACTGATATAGTCAAAGAACTCAAGCAATATGTCAAGACTTTGCCTTGCCTTGGCATTCCTACTAAAAATTCATTCAAAATTATTCAAACTGATGCCTCTGATGTTGGTTACGGGGGTATTCTCTTACAAAAAGTCAATTCCAGTTCTCCTGAACAAATGGTTCGTTTCCATTCAGGAACCTGGAACTCTGCACAAATGAATTATAGTACTATTAAAAAAGAGATTTTATCAATTGTTTTGTGTATCAGTAAATTTCAAAATGATATTTTAAATCAAAGATTTTTAGTCAGAGTCGATTGTAAAAGCGCAAAATACGTTTTACAAAAAGATGTTCAAAATATTGCTAGTAAACAAATATTTGCTAGATGGCAAGCCATCTTGAGTATTTTTGATTTTGATATTGAATATATTAAAGGAAGTCAAAATTCTATTCCTGATTTTCTTACCAGAGAATTTTTACAAGGAAAAACCTAAATTAGATTCTCTTTGATTACCCCTTTGCACCCTCTGATTTACCTGCTTTATAGTTAACCTATTTACGTTGCAGATGCCTCCAGTAAAGAAGGAGCCTTCTAAACAGCTTGCTCTTGTTCCTCCTCTTGCTTTAGTTAACAGGTTCCAGTCGTTAGGAACAATTCCTAGACAGTCATATTCCTCGGCTCTTGTCTCTGATTCAGCAAGTCAGCAACAGATGGCCACTTACAGGTCATCAAAGTCAGATTATGTCAAAAAACCCATTGTTCACAATCTCTTTCACAGAGAACCAGTCCACAAAAATATACAAGATCATGTTGATCTTGTAAGTCATTTCTTTCCCCCTAGATGGCATTTTGTCCCTCACCATCCAGACAAGTCAATTTCTTTTTACAAAGATGTTTTATTAAATCACAAGTCAGTTGTTTTCAAATCGATTTTTGATAGAGTCAATCCCACTAAAATTATTTATCATTCAATGTATATTCACAACATTGTGTCTCTTGATGAATGGGGTCACCCTTCTCTCTTAAGAGTCCTCCCTGGTCATTCCATCCAGTATAGTTATTATGATTATATTGAGTCATGGTTTAAATTCATCTTACATCAAAATGAGTCATTTACACACTCGTGGTTTTTTTGTTTTGACCACAAGTTCAAGTCAGTCTTGTCTTCCTGGTTCTTAAGATGGTGGAATTATCATGGAGCAATCCCTGATCTTTTCCCAATTGAACTTATGGACCAAGTCAATTATTTCGTGTCTCAGTACAAACTCACCGCCCATTTAAACCAGTTTCCCATTTTACTCATATTTATTAGTAAATATAAAGTCCCTTGAATTTTTAAGTGGCAATATTGTTTGTCCGACAATATTGTTGCCAGAGTCCATTATGTCAAATGGTGGGATGCCTTCAAAACCCACAGAACTATTGATCAAGTTAAACAGGAATTTCCAGTAAAAGTTCCTACTCCAGTCAAGCAGATCCCAGTTGCTCCAGTACAGCAAGCTCCTATGGATCCTTACCAGTCATCCAGGATTGCACCAGCTTCCTCCTCTCAGTCAAAATTAAGGAGATCTTCCTCTTCCAAAGCCAAAGGAAAAGGCCAGTCTTCCAGTCCAGATAGTAAAGAGTTGCTTAAACTATTCAACCAGTTCATCAAAGCCCAGGCCCAAGCCAAAGCCCAAGATGAAGAGTCAGCCCAAGAAGAGTCAGACGATGATCTTTTAGAGGACGATGAAGCCCATGATTCAGAAGCCTCAGTTGAATCATCCAGTCAGAAGCCCTACACGCTCCAGTCACAAGATGCTCAGGACCCTTTTGCTTAAAATATTCTGCTTCAGTCACTACTGTCCAAAATAAATGACAGAAAAGCTGCAGAATAGTTAGTCAAAAGCGGATTCTCCACCGAAAGTAATCCTCCACCTTACCATTAGCAGTCACCCTCCTTTATTAAAGTCACGGGAATCCACTGAAAGCTGCTTTTGCTTTTGCTTTTGCTTTTCCCTGTGTAGTCATTATGATGTTTCTTTAGTCACTTTTCTTTGCTTATTTAAGGAAGTTTTTCCAGAGAAGAAGAGGACTTTTCCCTAGCACCTCGCTTCTTCTCTCCCTCTCTGGAAAAGATTCACTGGTAAAAATGTTGGTTGCTGCTGTTTGCGCCATCTTATTTCAGTAAACTATTGTAAGTTTTCAGTAAACTATTTAATAAAGTTTTATTTATTATTTCAGTAATTTGTGATGTTTTATTATATATATATATATATATATATATATATTCCACCCACTCTTTATCTTTTTTATCTCTTCAGCCCTTTTAGATCTGATACAATAGTTTCTATAAAGTGGTTTTTCTGGAGTGTCTGTGCATCTCTCTCCTCT
>BRYF01000005.1:202500-205000 GCA_030159135.1 Actinidia polygama | reverse complement strand
GTATGAACAAGTTTATTAAAGTAGTACGATGTTTTCAAACAAGCAAGGCTTTTTTTGTTTTATTTTGAAGATTCATGGCAAAGCACGTAAGATGACTACGCATACGACAATTGTCACTCTGAAATTTTCTTGCATGTTTGACAAAGAATAGTATATACATACATATATATAAGGGGGAAAAATATTCAAAGACAAAGTCTGACCTAGCTGGGGCGGAGATCTCCGTCGAGCTACCGTTATGGAGCAAGCTCGGAGTCCCTCTACGCCCGAGCTCAGTGCAGGCTTCGCCAAAGACAAATCTTGTCCGAGCCAAGGCTATCGATACTTTCGAGCTGTTGCTAATCAGTAAGCTCGAAAAAGTAACCACGCTAGAGCTTGGACGAGGAGCAACGGTCGATGGCAATCCCGAGGGGTGTCAGGGGACAGAAGGTAGCTTGCATAGCAAAGTTTCTTCTAACAACCCTCACGCCCGGATGGAAACGTTGGCAGTTCAATGATAGGTTACCAGCCACGACTTAGGAGCATGGCTAGGTCAGCCGCCTACTTATTAACACAGTAGTCGGAGCATACAAACACGTGCCCAGCTGCAGTTTGTCTAGTGACAAGACAGCTAACACGTTACGGTATGCGCCAGGTTACACTATATAAGGAGAACTGTTGTTCTCATAAAGGTACGCGTTTTGGCTATCTATAACATATACTCTCTCTTTCTCTCTCTCTCTCTCTCTCTCTTCATTCATACACTTTCGCGAAACAACTCCGGTAGCCTATCTTATTGTTTCTGTGCTGCAGTTAGGGCATGACCATGCTGCCGACTGATGTCAGCTCTTTCGTCACTACAAGATCACCGTAAGTATTTATCTTCGATTTCTCTTCCATCATTTTTCAAACTCACATCCCCACAATATATATATATATATGGAGGTATTCATACTGAAACTATTGTGCACGTTTGACATATCAAAGCTTTAATAGTGTTGTCAATTTGTGGGCAATTTTTTTTTTAATTTTTTAAAAAAATACTTCCCTTTTTTAATTAGAAAAACAGTATCAGTGGAGTTGAGATGAGGCTGGTCATGATTTCCTGCTGATTGATGACATTATATGTAGGAGCAATGGGGTCACTACTCACTATTGCACGTAGGCTTTGCATGGATTACAAATTTAGTGATCGAGGAATTAATTAAGGGAGAAAGGAAAATGTGTATAGAAAATAAAAGGTAAATAATAAAATGAATAAGCTATATTTATGTTTTTGCCAACCTAAGGATTTTTCTTTTATCTTGATCATATTATTTCCATAAATTCATACTCGAAAAACAGTCTTAATTAGAATTTCTCGTTAAAAAGGCACCTTGGAGAAATATATATGGGCGGTGTTAACTTTAAGCTAGTGATGTATAGAGAGAGATTGAATTGGCGATTGATGTTTTAAATTATAAGTAGGCATTAAGTATTATTGTAGGATCATGTCTTACACCTTAGACCATCTCACCTATAACATGAAAAAGATTAAATGAATTTGCGATATTATCAATTAAAAAATATATTACAAAACTTATTTGAGAAAATTTAATTCGTAATTTTGCATCTCAAAATAAAATTTATAAATAAATATTTAAACTAATATATAAATGTCAAAAGCCTCGCTTATAAGATAGATGATGATATTCAATCAATCATATCTCTATTAATTTATGAATATGATATATTAATGTAATCAATTTGAGTTGAGTCATATAATGCTATTAATCTCTCCAATCATGACCGTAAATCTCATGTATCTCCTCTTTCTATTATTCTTCCATTTCATAACTACAATTCGACCTTTCCTATTTGTTTCTATCATAGTGATCATGTCAAATTACACACACATAGGGATATATATATATTTACTATCTATAGAGATGGAGAGTCTATAGACCCACATGATCTATACGTACGGCGGCGATTGGATTCCTTTCATTACAACTTTACAAGTCCACCATTGTGCCAATAAGCTTATGCCAGGTCACTCGAGCCTTGTTTGCATCCCAAGTGATTCAAGGGGAACTGGTTAGCTTTGTATGTGGACTCCGTTATTACTGACTTAGATGAAGTGCCATGTCAAGATCAGGTTAGGTGATGAAGTTACCCATTCATCTTCATCCTCGATCTCTATTTTTCTGTCCCTGACAAATGGGAGTATTTAGTTTCTTTGTGGTTGTTCACGATTATTTGACAACCACAACCACGACCACAACACAACCACGACTTACCAAAAAATAATTTCGAAAACGACATTATTATAAATTTTTCCTTCCCCCTCTAGCTAGGGACCTACCCCAATTAACCTCCTCTCCTTATCGAAGCATGATCAACACTTGACGTGCGTTTGTGAAATTTGAGAAGATTACAAATACAATTGAAACTAGTTGTTTTGCCTTTTTGCGAATGTGAAATTTTAAAAGTGTCAAATTTCTCACGTTGGTAATTTTCCTCTACTTGTTGTACCGATATA
>BRYF01000005.1:90000-95000 GCA_030159135.1 Actinidia polygama | reverse complement strand
AGTTTTATGAAATGAGAGGAAAAAAAAATTGAAGATAGACAGCTGTGGTGGTTCTATGATTATGTGAGTGACTGTAGTCAGTCACCAATCGACGATGACCTAGCTGCTACATGGAAATAATGAGAACGGCCGCACGGAGTGAAAAACGTATGTAGAGTGTGGCTCTCCGACGGTCAAGTTAGATGATCGAAAAACGTATGTAGAGTGTGTGTGTGTGTGTGTGTGTGTCTTCTCAAACCAAAGTTTGAGTACCTTTAAGAGAGAGAAATACTGACTTTATATGGTACAACTCGGGGTGCCTTGACGCGCCAACTATTTTGTCACTAGACAGACTGCAGCTTGACGCGTGCTCGTGCATGCCGACTGATATTGCAGTGAGTAGGCTGCTGATCCAACTACGCTCCTAGGGCCTAATTGATAGCCTATCATCGCACTGCCGATGTCTCCATCTGGGCGTGTAGGCTGTCAAAAGAGACTTTGATATGCAAGTTATCTTTTGTCCCCTGACATTTATAAGGATTGCCGTCAGCCATTGCCCCTCGTCTAAGTTTTAGTGTGATTATTCTTTCGAGTTTGCTAAGTAGCGACAACTCGGAAGTAACGATGGCCTTAACTCGGACAGTACCTGTGTTTAGTAGTGTTCGCACCGAGCTCCGGTGCAGGAGACCACCGAGCTTACTTCATAGCAATAGCTCGTGTTTCATAACTCGGTAGAAACCCCTGCCTAAGCCAGGTTAGATTATGTTATTGTATATTTTGCCCCCTTACATATACAAGTTAAGCAGTGATTGTAGGTCCAATTGAGAAGTAGATTGGGTGGTTATGAGTTTAATTTTTGTTGGATTCTTTGACAATTTTACTCAAACACCAAAATTCGGTAATTGTCAATGGTGATTGCACCAATTGGGTAAAAGATGAATTGGGAAGAAAAAGTTATCTGGTGAAGGGTTTAATTGGGAGAAAGAGAGAAACAGAGGGATTGGGGAGTGTAATGACAAAATGTGCTTAGGTGGTGGTGGCTATGATAATGGGAGGTGGAAGAGTGGATGTGCTGGTAGCGTTTGGAGGAGGAGGATTGATGAGAAGAGAGGTGTAGGAAAAAGAAGTGAGGGAAAGAGGAGAAAAAGGCACTAGCGGTACCACTATTGACTATGGGTGGGTGGGTGGGAGGGTGGGGGTGTTTAAAGGGATGGTTAATAGTGATGTGGGGTAAAATCTGTCATCTCGCTTGGTCAACATCGAGACGAACATGCTGTCGCAAATTACGTAAACCATTAGGTTCCAAGATGATCCCGCACCCCGCCTGTCATGGAACAATCCAATTAGCCATTCTCCATCAGACTAGAAGACATCTCCGAACCCTCTTGACCGAGGAAAGCGCGATGGGTAAATTCATACTTCGCCAAGGGAACACGTCACCTATCTTCAAAAAAATTCCCACTATACCTCGCCATGCTCATTTATTCACATTGCCAGGCTTTCTCCATCTTGCCAATGGGCGAGGAATCGCCTCATCGCCAGATCGCCAGTAAGCTTGAACTTAAGCTCGCTAGCCTCCACACCACAGATGGGCGAGGTGAAGTACATGGTCTTTAGTCTTCTATCTCCATACGAACTCCATCTCCTCTAGTCTTCTATCTCCACAAGGGAACTACCTTCGGAAGAGATTCTTTCATTCTCAGCACCTACAATCACGGAATATCCTCCAAATATCAGATCTCCCTATTAAATCTCCTATATCTCCGGGATACATTGCCATACTTAGCCGTCTGAGGATCACGCTGCGTTTCCTTACACGTCTCTCCATTCTCCATCTATATAAATGTCGCTCCCCCACCATTATAACGTACACAATTTTAACTCTGACAAAGACTGATAACTCTGCTTGTTCATTACTTAGCTTTTGATCGCCTTGGTCTAATTTGCATGCTGGAGGGGTTTTGAGCGGCCACGCCCCCGCCGGTAATATTTGTTCACTGCAACGCAGGTCGCCCGAGTCTTTTTCAAGGTTATCACATCGCCATCAAGAGCAGCTTGACTGTTGGTTGCTATCCCCAAAATTCTACTACAACAATTTGGTGCCGTCTGTGAGAATGACAGTTCTCAACTTTCTATGCACCTGCGTAGTCGTTTATTGCCTAGACCAAGTGCCAGTAGTCCTTTGGACAACAGAGCTTATCCGATGGCCAATACCAGTCAAACTCCAAATCTAGAAGGCCTTCATCGTGAGATACACGATATGGCCGAGCAGATAAGAGTCATGAACGAAAATAATGCCCAGTTGTTACAGCTTCTTGCAGCTAACCCACTGCAGATTCCTCCAATCTTCGCTCCTGAAAATAACCCTCCTCGCCTATCTTGTCGATCTGGTGACGAAGTATCCCAAAGTCATCACAGTACTGGTCGAGTCGGGCGACATCAATCTCCCACATCTCGTCCCCGACGTGAAAGGAGTGCCTCATCAGAGTCCCAATCTAGCCAAGCTCATGAGGTTGAAGGCGGGGAAGTTAGGAGAGGAAGATCTCCTCGCCGAAATGACCAGACACCTAGACGTTGAAGCGCTTCCACCTCCCTAAAGATCAGAGATCTAAACGCCCGTCTTGACGCCATTAATACTGGGGCAAGCGCTCCAGACGTTGAAGCAGACCAAGCCACCGTTCACAGAGAGGGTGTTGAGAGCTAGAGTCTCCTCCAAGTTCAAACTACCCAGTCAGTTCGGAACCTACAAGGACAAAACGAATCCCATGGACCATTTAGATTCATACAAGAGTTTGATGTCGCTCCAAGGTTGTTCAGACGAGGTAATATGCAAAGCATTTTATGCCACTTTAAAAGGGTCGGCGAGGTCATGATTTAGAAAATTGTATTCGGGAACCATTGACTCGTTTGGCGACCTGAGCAAGCTTTTTGTCACCAACTTCATGAGTTGCAGAATCCGACAGAAGAACGCTTCCCATCTCTTCACCATTCACCAATAGAAAACAAAAAGTTTGAAAGACTACGTAAAGCGATTCAACTAAGCCATTCTGAAAGTGGAGGATCCCAGTGACAAGGTAGTGATTATGGCCATGATGGAAGGACTTTGCCCCAGTCCACTATTTGACTCCCTCTCTAAGAATGTACTTGAGACCTTGTCGATTCTCCAGAGCAAGACTAACAAGTATATTGCCGCTGAAGAGTTAGCTGAAGCAAAACGGAGGCAACGAGGGAAAGACGATCACAAGAGGAATGAGCCCGACACAAGGCGATCCGACTGCAGGGAGGAAGCAAGGAGCAAAAAATTCGATCAAGATTTAGGGCGGGCAAATGAAAGGCGTCCTCGTACTCCACCTCGCTGCCTGGAAATAATTTTGTCACCTCTCAACGCTCCCATCACCCATGTACTCACCGAGATTAAGTATGAAGAGTTCGTCAAATGGCCCGGTAAAATCAAGACCGATCCTCGAAAGAGGAATAAGAACAAGTATTGTGAATTCCATCGGGACCACGATCATAACACGGAAGACTGCTTCCATCTGAAGGAACAAATCGCCGACCTTATCAAAAGGGGAATTTGAGAAAATATATAGCTGATCGCCCGCCTCCCCACTCGCCAGAAAAGAGATATGGCGACAATAGACCAACTGTAGATGTTATACAAGTAATTCATAGTGCATTTGGATTTGGTGGATGCTCAAATTCTTCTAGAAAGAGACATGCCAGGAGCGCCAGTGGGCGAGCTGAAGAAGAAATCTACAACCTCTTCTCACCTATCATTGATGCTCATCCGCCTATCACCTTCAATAATGATAATCTAAGAGGTTTACACCTTCCACATGATGACGCCTTAGTCGTATCAGCCGTCATCGCCAACTTCAATGTTCAGCGAATCTTGATCGACAATGGGAGCTCGGTGGATATCTTGTTCACCTTGGCATTTGAGAAAATGAAGATCGGACTGGATAAACTCCATCCCTTCCATACTCCACTAGTAGGTTTTGGAGAAAATATGACACCCGCTAGGATAGATCAAGTTGCTAGTGACTTTGAAAACGGAACTACATCAGATCACAGTTTGGTCGACTTCATCGTTGTAGATTGTCTCTCGCCTTACAATGCAATCTTAGGTCGCCCCACTCTAGGAGGGATCAGGGCAATCACCTCGACCTACCATCTGAAGATAAAGTTTCCCACTTCCACTGGGTGAGAGAGGTGAGAGGCGACCAGAAAGTGGCAAGGCAATGTTTCATTTTGGCCATGAAGACAAAAACCTCAAACGTCCAATAGCAATTACAGATTGCCGATGTTGAGATAGAACCTCCGAGGGATGAGATGGAACTGGTTGTCTTGGTAGATCCTCGAGAAACCGAAAATACCAAACCCGTCGAGGAAGTCACTCCAATTTCTATACACCCAGATTATCCAGATCACCATGTTATGATCGGTACTGAACTGACCAACGAACTACGTTCAGCCTTGATAGAATTCTTGAAGAAAAACTTTAACGTCTTCGCCTGATCACAAGGCGATATCCCCGGCATTGACCCCCAAGTCGCTATGCATAAATTGTTCACCAATCCCGACTATCCCCTAGTTCACCAAAAGCGAAGAAAATTCGCCCCCGAACGCCTAAAGGTCACCGAAGAAAAAATGGCCAAGCTTGTTAAAGCCAACGTCATCAAGGAAGCCAATTATCCAGAGTGGCTCGCCAATATTTTCGTCGCCCCTAAGAAGGGGAGAAATGGAGAGTATGCGTTGACTTCACCAACCTCAACAAGGCGTACCCAAAAGACAATTTTTCTTTGCCAAAAATTGACCTGATAGTTGATGCTACGTCCAAACATGAACTCCTGTGTTTTATGGACGCCTTATCCGGTTATCACTAGATCAGAATGTTCCCTCCCGACGTGGAAAAGACTTCTTTTATTACAGAACGAGGATTGTATTGCTACAAGGTCATGCCGTTCGGATTAAAAAATGCTGGGGCGACGTACCAAAGATTGGTCAATAAAATATTCAAG
>BRYF01000005.1:52500-55000 GCA_030159135.1 Actinidia polygama | reverse complement strand
TCGCCAAGTTGTAGTCCGCCACTGCCTCCCGAAAACTCGAGGTCTCCTCCATCTCTGTCATCCTCGAATTCTCCTCCCGGAACCTCGAGTTCATCGGGTATATATTTGGGTGAGTAGCTTGTAATGGGTTGGATTGTAAGAAAACCTACACTTTATTTGGGTAGTCTCTCTCTCTGTGACACTTGTGGAGGAAATAGAGCTCTTTTATAGTGGAAATAGAGCTTTTTTATCGCGGAATTGAACCATTGCAAGAAATAGAGCTCTTTGTCTAGTAGCATTTCTGGAATGCAACCATCAATATTGTGGCTCATATCAAGATTCAAGTTGCTTTCTTTCTTGCTTCTTTTTTCCCTTTGTTGTTTTTGAAGGTGGCTAGCATAATCAGAGTGTTTCTTTAGTACAATCATCGGAGAGAATTAAGATTTGTAAAAATGGCTTTGCAATAATTTTGTAAGATTGTGTAGTGTGTTATGAGAGAGAGAGAGAGAGAGATCACAAAGAAGGAAGTATTTGAACCAAATTTTTTTAGCATAATCAAAACGACGTCGTTTTGAACACTTCAACAAAAAAAAATTCAGCATTATCAAAACATCATTATTTTGATAAACAAAACAGCTTTGTTTTGATCACTCCAATAGCACTTCAGAGTATCCCCACTCTAAGGATCTTAACACCTCCACTCTGGCTTAGGATCTTCTGCCCCACTTGCTGTCCCATTTCTTTTTCTGTCCCCTTCTTATGGATTCGGATCCTCTGAAGTGAAATTCTCTGGGGTGTCTCTGAAGTAGTGTAAAACGGTGCCAAAACAACGTCGTTTTGAACACTTCAACAAAAAAAAATTCAGCATTATCAAAATATCATTGTTTTGATAAACAAAAGAGCTTCGTTTTGATCACTCCAATAGCACTTCAGAGTATCCCCACTCTAAGGATCTTAACACCTCCACTCTGGCTTCGGATCTTCTGCCCCACTTGCTGTCCCATTTCTTTTTCTATCCCCTTCTTATGGATTCGGATCCTCTGAAGTGAAATTCTCTGGGGTGTCTCTGAAGTAGTGTAAAACGGTGTCAAAACGACGTCGTTTTGAACACTTCAACAAAAAAAAATTCAGCATTATCAAAATATCATTGTTTTGATAAACAAAACAACTTCGTTTTGATCACTCCAATAGCACTTCAGAGTATCCCCACTCTAAGGATCTTAACACCTCCACTCTGGCTTCGGATCTTCTGCCCCACTTGCTGTCCCATTTCTTTTTCTGTCCCCTTCTTATGGATTCGGATCCTCTGAAGTGAAATTCTCTGGGGTGTCTCTGAAGTAGTGTAAAACGGTGTCGTTTTACACTACTTCAGAGACACCTCATAGAAATTCACTTCAGAGGATCCGAACTCCTTCTTTATATGCTGCCACTTAATGATTTACAACTGGCTACACAAGATTATTTTGTGTAGGTTTTACATCCAATCACTAGGGGTGTAAAAAAAACACGAGGCCCGAAAACCACCCAAAAACCGCCTGTGGCCTGCCAAGCCAGCCCCGTAGGCCCAAAGGCCGATTTAGGCCCAGGCCTGAGCCCGCCGAATTGTTATGGGCTGGGGTTGGGGCTAGGTGATCCAAATTTGAAACCCGCTCAAAAAATTCGAAAATAGCTTGCCCAATAAATATTCGGTTCGAACCTGCCTGTCTGGACCTGAAAGAAACAGAACAAAAATGAAAGCAGTAAGACTAGTAATTTATTAACCAACAAAATCCTTTTTTTCTTTTTTACAACAAAAAATCTGCAACACCAATTACAATCACACCTACACACTTATCCTATTAGGAAATCTTCTAGGCCCCTAGGTCCCTTCCAACCTTGCAATTGCACCCTTTAAAGTCCTACACCATTGTTCGATAAATAAAAAAGGTCCCAAGCCTACCCGCCAAACCTGAGCCGAAGCCCGCCCTATGGCCCGAGTCCAAAGCCCAAACTCGAGCCCAAACCCAAAGCCCATCAAACCCTGGGCCTTGGAATATTTGAATTTTGACAACCTGGCCTGAAGTTTGGTTGGAGCCCAATTGGCTTTGGACGGGCTTGCCCGAACCCCATATTTTAAGAGCTCCGTTCCACTTGTCATAACTATGATTCAACACCGACCAAGGCCTTTCATGTGCAGATTATTACTCCTTCCGTCCCTTTTAATTGTCCCTTTTGGAATTCAATTTTTTTAAGAGAGCTTATCCTCACACCCTTGACAGCCACCTCTCCCTTGTCTCACTCTGAATTTATCCAAATACCCCTCACTCCTCTCTCTCTCTCTCTCTCTCTCTCTTCTTTTTTTTTTTAATTTTTTGTATTTCTTTTTGTATATATTTTTTCATTAGTTTTTTTTTAATTTTTTTTAAAAAAATTTCCATTATTTTTGTTTCTTTTCTTAATCATTTTTTTTATTTCTTTATCAAATTTATTTATTTATTTTATTAGTTTTTTTTTTTTGGATAATAATTTTTTTATTATATGT
>BRYF01000005.1:45000-50000 GCA_030159135.1 Actinidia polygama | reverse complement strand
CTCCGACGAGCTATCGTTAAGGAGCAAACTAGGTGATCTCCTATGCCGGAGCTCGGTGCAGACACCACGGGACACTGACCTTGCTAGCGCGGAGATCTCCCGCGCAGGAGCTCGGGGCAGTCGTTGCCAACGATATACCGCCTGAGCCAAGACCTTCGTTACATTTGAGCTGCCGCTGATCAGCTAGCTCGAAACAATAACTGCGCTGAAAACTTGAACGAGGGGCAACAATCAGCAATATTCCTAAGGGATGTCAGGGAACAGAAGGTGACTTGCACATCAGAGTACCTCTTGACAACCCCCACGCCCGGATGTAGACGTCGGTAGTTGATCATGAGCTACCAGGCTGGGGTGCACAAAATACTCGAGACCCGAGACCCGACCTCATTGGTTCGGGTCTAACACCGTCTTGGGTCGGTTCTGGGTCTAAAAATTCCGGACCCGTCCAGCTCGGGTCGGTTCTCGGGTCCGTATAATTTTTTACCCAGAATCGACCCGAACCGCCCCAAGATGAGAACCGACCCGAGACTCGAGGAACCGAGACGAGAATCGATCATATATAAACATACAATGCACTCGCGTACACTTGATTATTACCTATGCTATATAAAGTTTAGGGAGAACCGAAGAACCGACCCGACCCGACCCGAGAACCGAGGAACCGAACCGGAACCGAGTGGTTCGGTTCGGTTCGGGTCTCTTTGAGCGTCGGGTCGGTTCCGGGTCCAAAAATCTGGAACCGTGGATGGTCGGGTCGGTTCTGGGTCTAACCCAGACCCGACCCAACCCGACCCGTGTGCACCCCTACTACCAGCCATGCCATGCCGTAGAGGCATGGATGAGTCAGCCACCTACTTATTGACACGCAATAGGCGCGTACGAACACGCGCTAGCTACAATCTGTCGAATGACGAGACAACTAGCGCGTCCAGCCACGTGCTGAGCTTGAGTATAAAAGAGAACACTGTTGTTATTAGAAAGGTACGTGCAACCTTGCTATCAAACGATACATATATTTTCTCTCACTGAGATTATGGAAGTTTAACTTGACTGTTAGAGAGCCATTTTTCAAAACAGCTCCGACGACCGGTCTCACTATTCTTGTGATTGCAACTCAGACATTGCTAGTTAGTAGGACGGAGGGTTGAGGCTACTTACGCAGCCGTAGAAAGGCTCCTGGTGTCTATTCTCGATTATCTCTCTCATTCAACAAACAACCACTCTACAATTGGCGCCGTCTGTGGGAAATTGATTACAAATACTCGCCAAGCAGTTTTTGATGGCATCGCAAAGCAACAACCGCTCGGACAGTCACGAAACTCGTAGGGAGACCCCTCACGTGCCCAAAACTCCTGGGCGTAGAGGGGGTAAACTACCGGAAGATGCGTAGAGGGCGGCTGGAGCCCCCTCTGAGTAGAATCCGGGTCGGTTACTCCCTGGAGGAGCAGACAGTCGCGATATAACCATCGAGCGCCTACAAAGACAGTTGGCAGAGCTGACACAGATTATGGTCGATAACAGGCTGATGAAACCAGCCGAAACCTTTGATCAGCAATAACAGAAGTTTACCGGGTAAAGTCAATCAGAAGGTTCAACATAGAGAATTTTCGGTTAGAGATCTCGTTTTGAGAAAAGTTTTTGGAAATACTAAGGACCCGACGGACGGGAAGCTTGGCCCAAACTGGGAAGGGCCCTACAAGATAGTCAAGCTCTCCGACAAGGGAGCTTAATAGCTCAAAGATTCAAAAGGCAAACAAGTCTAGAGACCTTGAAATTACAACAATTTGAAAAAGTATTACCACTGAAATTTTAACTCTCTACCGAAATGTAGTTTATATCAATACACTTGTTCATACTTCTTGCTTATTGCATAGAAATACCCAAACAAGAAAAAACAATAAAGAAGGAAAAGTTAGCTGAGCTCTGTCTAATTTATTTGCCTAAATATACTTGAAATTTTTTTAGGGAAGAGTTAGACAATCTCTAAGCGAGCTTCGAGTTCTATCTCTTGAAAATTTTAAGAAAAGTATACTTAGTCAATTTTTACGAATGAGGAAGAGTTAGCCGAACTCCAAGCGAGTTCTGAGCTCTGTCCAATTTATTTGCCTAAATGTACTTGAAATTTTTTTAGGATGAGTTAGTTGAGCTCTAAGCGAGCTCCGGGCTCTATCTCTTGCAATTTTTAAGGAAAATATACTTAGTCAATTTTTTCACGAATGAGGAAGAGTTAGTTGAGCTCCATGCAAGTTCCGAGCTATGTCCCTTCAAAATTTTAAGAAAAGTATACTTAGTTAATTTTTTACGAACGGTGAAAATAAGATTTGCCAAGCTACTCAACATACAGAATGGCAGACAACATCGAAAAACACAAATAAGATGCAAAAAGGCGATTCTATTTATACGAAATGATTCAATTACAAGGCTAGTGCCTATTCATTACATAAGTCAGTTCGATCAGTACAGAAGACCACTGCAAAACCTACTCTACGAAGGCAGCTGAGCTCCAAGGAGACAACCAATCTAGGATCTCCGGAAGGCTCCGAGTCAGTCTGGAGGATCTTCATGGAGTATGGCATGAAGAATGGACATGATCCGGAAGTTTTCTTTTTGAGATCACATCCAGTCAATTACAAAATTGCTTGAGTCAGCTGCCCAGAAGCGATGGTAAAGTTTATGTTACCACGGGCACGCCGAACTCAGCACTAGCTTCTTCTCTTCAACTCCGGGCACAGGCAAAACCTATGGACGAGTTTGTTGAATCCATGGAGAAGAAGAGGAGCTGCTTGTTACAAGACCATTGACTCTGGTTCTAGAGAGAGGAACTGAATCAGAGGGATTGGAAGGTTGCGGATGTAGAAAAGAAGTCAAGATCTTCTCTATTTATAATGGCGAAGTCAAGATCTTTTATAATGGCGAAGTCGAGATCTTCTCTATTTATAATGGCGGAGGGAGCCCAAACGGATCGTCATTAATGGGGAGGCTAACAGTTTGCCATTAAGATGGAAAACGTGTACAGACGAGGCGTGAACCTAGACGCGACGTTTCGCGCGTTGACCGACGTCAACCAGCTCACACGAGGACATGTGGCATCCCATGCACATTGCGTATCCCATCAGTCGCAAGTCTCACCATTAAAATAGGAAGGCAAAACACCATCTAGGGGATGCGAAAAGGCGAGGCATGCACTTGGACGCGACGTTTTGGCTCATTGACATCAATTGGCTTACAGGGGGAGGGCACGTGGCGTCCCTTATACACGTTGTGTGTCCCATCAGATGTGCGTATAATCTTATTGAGAAGTGACCTGACGAAAAGCTAGCTGCGCACTGTGATCGCCTCGAGCTTTGCCTAATAAAATTTCCTTTGTGTACTTGGCAAAAATTTCGAGAAGGATTAGTCGAGCTGTGAGAAAACTCTGAATCCTGTCCCATAAAGTTTTGCCAGAGAACACTCTGCCAATGACACGATGGGAGTTAGCCGAGCTTCGAGTGAGCTCCAAACTCAATCCCAAGTAAATTTTCTTCGTGAACTTGGAAAAAATTCCGTGAAGGATTAGCCGAGCTGCGAGAATACTCTGAATCCGGTCTCACAAAGTTTTGCCAAGGTTCACTCTGCCAAAGTTAAGGGAAGGTTAACTGAGCTTGACGAAAGCTCCAAACCCTATACTTTGCAAATAAGAAGAATCAAAACGCAAAACAAATGGTGAGCCATGCACACTAGCCGAAAAGCAGACTAAAGCTTCGAGAGGAGTTCGAAATAGAAATAAGTTTTTACAAATTCAAACGAAAAGTAAAACAAGGCTTTACAAAACAAAAAAGCACATCAAAGCTCGGGAGGGGAGTCCCGGGCCGCATCCTCAGTCTCCTTGGTGGATCTTTCTCCAGATTCTTGGGCAACTGTCCTCTCAGTCTGCTCCGCAAAACTGGCAGCTTTGTTACTCGGATTCACAACGGGATTAAGGACAGGGTCAGGAGCATCCTCGTATTTATTAAACGAGATGCATTCCTCGTTTGCCTAAGCACGAGCTAAGGCGGTCCTAACGAAAAGCGCACGACTAGTCATCGAGCTGATCGAGCGCATGCTTGAGATCCTAAAAGCAAGCGTGACTAATCGCCTACCTACTCAAGCATGAGCTTGAGATGTCTTAAAACAAGTGCGAGACTAGTTGCCGTCGATCTGCTCAAACAGGAGTTTGTGATTCCATAAAAGAGCGCAACTAATTGCCAAAACTGTTCCAGCATGAGTTTGAGATGTCCTAAAGCGATCAAGTTATGAAGAAGAGCATCATCTATGCTATTGCATGCACAAAGACTGTCTCGCTAAGGCATGCACAAAACTCATAGACAAGCTGTCTGAGAACCAAGCTCAGGATCATTCGATTGAAAACATGCAAAACAACATATATTCGCTAAGGAAAGTGCTTGTTCAACCGAGTTGCGACAAGTAAAAAGAACAACTACATCTACGCTGTGAGAATGCAAACAGTCAAATATTTGCCAAGGCATGACATGACTTGGCCTTTGATATACGTAACTCCTGAGCTCAAGACAACCCAAACAGAGCAACAATGTAGAAAACAAGTATATGCTAAGGCATTGGCATATTATCCTGATATCGAGTTCAGAAGTCATCAAGCATTCAACATTCAGAAGCAGAAACAAGCTAAGGAAGAAATAAGGGTACAAACGAGTTGGGGAAAAAGATGTTTCTTAAAAACAAAAGGTAATTACAAACTGTTTTAAATGTTCAAAGAGAAGCATAATATTTACAAGAAACTTCCAGGACAATCCCCTCTTGGCAGGAAATAAAACGCTTTATGCTTCTGGGGGGATGACTTGATCTCCATCCCCAGCTCCGCTAGTCCCAGCCTTTTCCTCGAGTTTTTTGGCTGCCACAAGATCTTCCCCCCTCGCCACCACCTTCAACTTTATCCTCCGCGGGTTGGTTAGCATAATCCGCATTAAAATCAAGTAATAGTATGGGCGAATAAGGCTCTAGAG
>BRYF01000005.1:25000-27500 GCA_030159135.1 Actinidia polygama | reverse complement strand
AAGATTCAAATTACAAAGTAACGATGCGAATTCCCTCATCCTCCCCCAGCATCACTTTAATCACTCAATCCGCGGAGCGGTTGGTGGGGGGATTAAAATACTTCGGCCGGTATTCTCATATATCCTCAGAACTGCTTATTATACTATCCAAGAGAAAGTAAACTAATGCAATGGTCAAAAAAGAGAAACAACTAACCTGAGCTGTACGTCCCATTTTGTCATAACTGTGCTCACAATTTATAAGATCGCCGTTGAAGAATTCCTGGATGTATAGAGAATTTTAAAACTTGAAGATTAGGTTTTACGAGTTGCAATGTACAACAAGATCAAGCAAAATGTTTGTCCGGAAACTTCCAAAATAGTAATTGGCAACCATGTCAGAAGTTTTAACCTCCCTATCTAATGCTACAATAAACAGAAAAACCGATTCTGTTCCAATATTTAAGAGAGTTGGAATGGTACAGTGAACAGAAGGCAAATATCTGAAAGTAGAGAATCACAATCATTCCCAAACTAAATTGTCCAGTTTTTTCAAAGCTAAACACTAATAAGAATGTTAAATTGAAATGTTTAGCAAGCAACTATAAATGATCGCAATCACAGAAATCAGGTTTCCTGTTTACTGCTTTTTATAGGAGAACTTGTGATAACGCGAAAAAATACCAACAAGAATTGTATATTTACAAGAGAACTTGTACACTGTAAAAAGTAATTAGCAAGTCTTCAAAAAATGCACCAATGATTCAAATGAAACAGAGTATCAAGAGAAGAAATGATTTATAAATGCATCCTCAGCAAAACTGCTGATTGGTCTTTTAGATGAGCTGGTGGTTAACAATTCAATAGAGCCAATGTAAAACAGAGATTTTCTTGTTGACCCAGGCACATCGTTGGTGTATTATACACAGGATACGAAATGTTTTTTAAAAAAGAAATTAGTGACATTTTTTGGGTACAAAAAATATTCTGGAGTGGATAAACATTTTGTTAACTGCCATACCAAGGGAACCTTTGTATGGAATTAAGTCATATGGAGGTTTTGTAATTTTTATTTCTATTGTGGTTGATGAGATGACGTCCTGCTTCCGGTCTGAGAAGTCGGTGAAGTATGTTCCAAATGGGCCCCTTGTTGCCAAGGGCTACACTCAAACCTATAGTAATGGTGTTGAGTATGCTGAGACCTTCTCTTCGCTTGCTAAGATTGGGTCTTTTGTATCTTTATCTCCCTAGCCGCTAATCTTGATTGACCCTTATATCAGTTGACTGTGAAGAATACATTTCTTCACAGTGATCTTCACGAGGAGGTATATACCAATTTGGCATGCACTGGTGTCATCATTCAATGTTTTCCAGTATGACGGAGGGGGGAGTATTCTATTGATTGTGTATGTCGATGATATCATTATTTTTACCGATGATGACACTGAGGGTATTGAGGTGTTGAGGAATATCCTTCAGGATAGTTCCATACTAAGGATTTGGGCATATTACGGTACTTACGGATTGAGATTAAGGTACTTGGGGATAAGGTTGCCTGGTCTAAGGAGGGGATCCATCAGTCCGAATGGAAGTATACTCCAGACATTTTGCAAGAAACAGGCTTGATGGAGGCCAAGCTTGTAGAGACACCTATGGATCCCAATGTGAAGTTGTGTGTGGATCAAGGTGAGTTGTTGTCTAGTCCAATTTAGACAGATAGCGGAGATGGGTGGGGAAGTTGAACTACCTCACTCTTACACAACTAGATATTGTGTTTGTGGTTAGTGTGGTCAGCCAATTGATGGTAACTCCTCGTCCTACTCACATGGAGGCTGCCTTGAGGATTGTGAGATATCTCAAGGCACATCCCGATCGTGGTTTGTTTTATGGAATGCACAATCATCTACGTATCGAGGCATTCACCGGATCTAATTGGGATGATCTCCATCGAATATGCGATCTACTATAGGGCATTGTACTTTTCTAGGTAGCCATGACTCATACTTCATGTGAGCTCATGTGCTCATGCACTTGGAGCATTTTTTTTTGAAGAGATGATGTTTGAGGTGAAGTTGCCTATGAATATGTATTGTGGCAATCAAGCCGTTGTTCATATTGCCTCCAATCCTATGTTCCATGAGAGGACTAAGCATATTGAGGTTAATTGTCATCTAGTCCGTGAGAGAGTTGAGAAGGGGATAATTGCCACTCTATTTGTGCCTACTCGAGCGAGCACAACTTGCTGATATGTTCACCAAACCGCTTTGCAGACCGCGATTGGAGTTGTTGTGTCACAAGCTAAGTTTATTTGATACCTACTTCCAGCTTGAGGGGGAGAGTTGAGAGTTATAAGGTGTACTCGAACCTTAGTGGTGTGTGTAGTAGTTAAGGGGTGGGGTCGGTGTGTAGTAGTAGTTAAGAGGTGTAAGTTATTAACAAGTGTAATTAGTTATTTATTTCATTACATAATAACTAGAAATTACCCATGCCCACAGGCACTACGCAAAAAAAAAAAAATCAC
>BRYF01000004.1:16438511-16461011 GCA_030159135.1 Actinidia polygama | reverse complement strand
CCCACTCAACCTCCACCAATGCCTCCTCCACCACCCCACCGCCCCTCCTCCACCTCCACCACCGCCCCTCCTCCACCTCCTCACCACCATTACAATCTCCACGTCCTGCTTCACCACCGCCACCAGCAGCACCACCACCACCACCATCGCTTCCTCCATCATCGCCACCACCTACATCTTCACCACCATTACCACCCCGACCTCCACCATCGCTTCCTCCACCGTCACCACTGCCACCAACACCTCACCTCCACCTCTTCCATCACAATCTCCTCCATCACCGCCACCTACTCAACCTCCACCAACGCCTCCTCCACTACCACCTCCACCTCCACCTGTTCCTTCACCACCACCACCACCACCACCACCACCTCCTCCTCCATGATCGCCCCTTACTCCACCACCACTACCTACCCCTCTACCTCCAACTTTACAACCTCCACGTCCAGCTTCACCACCTCCACCAGCACCACCATCGCTTCCTCCATTATCGCCACCCTCCTCCACCACCGCCGCCACCACCTACTCCTTCAACACCATTACCACATTCTCCACACCACCACCACCACCACCACCACCACCACCTCGATTACCGCTACCTCCCCCTCTACCTCCAACTTCACCACCATTACAATCTCCACGTCCTGCTTCACCACCGCCGCCACCACCACCAGCAGCACCACCACCACCATCCTCGCTTCCTCCATCATCGCCACCTATGACCACCACCAACGCCAACGCTACCACCTACATCTTCACCACCATTACCACTCCGACCTCCATCATCGCTTCCTCCACCATCACCACTGCCACCAACACCTCACCTCCAACTCTTCCATCACAATCTCCTCCATCACCGCCACCCACTCAACCTCCACCAATGCCTCCTCCACCACCACCACCTCCACCTCCATCGCCACCTTTTCCTCCTCCACCACCACCACCACCTCCTCCATGACCGCCCCCTACTCTACCACCACTACCTACCCCTCTACCTTAAAATTTACAATCTCCATGTCCAGCTTCACCACCTCCACCAGCACCACCATCGCTTCCTCTATTATCGCCACCTCCTCCACTACCGCCGCCACCACCTACTCCTTCAACACCATTACCACCTCCACCACCACCACCACCACCGTTACGTCCCCTCAACCTCCGCCCCACCACAACTGCCACCTTCCACCTCCACCTCCTCTAACTTCACCTCCACCTCCACCTCCGCCTCCACCACCACCACCATCACCACCACCACCCCGCCTCCTCCACCACCGTTACGTCCTCCACCTCTACCTCGACCACCACTACAACCTCCTCCATAGCCGCCACCTCATCCTCCTCCTCCTCCTCCACCACCGCAAACAACACCATAACCTATACCACCACTGCCTTCTCCACTACCTCCACCTTCTCCTCCACCACCACCACCTCCTCCAATACACCCACCTACTCCACCACCACCACTACCTCCCCCTCTACCTCCAACTTCACCATCATTACAACCTCCACGTCTAGCTGCATCACCGCCACCAACAGCACCACGTCCAACTTCAGACCTGCCACTTACTCAACCTCTACCACCGCCACTCTCTCCTACACTTCCACATCCACTTCCACCACCACCATCTCCTCCATCACTATCTACCCCCTCAACCACATCCACCACCACTGCCACCACCACCTCCACCTCCACCTCCACCTCCTCATTCACAACCGCCACCTCATCCACCACCACCACCACTGCCTCCACCGCCTCCACCACCATCACAACAATCACCTTCATCTCCACCACCAAGACCACCAAGACCACCACTGCCAACTCTTCCACTACCACCACCTTTTCCTCAACCTTCACCACCGCCAACTCTTCCACCACCACCACCACCACCACCACCCCGCCTCCTTCACAACCGCCACCTCTTCCACCACCACCACCACCTCAACCTCAACCTCCACTATCGCTTCCTCCTCCACTGTTTCCTCTTCCACCTCCACCATCACCTCTACCAATGCTACCACCTCCTTTACTGCCTTTACCACCACTACTGCCACTGCCATCACCGCCTCGACTACCACTCCCACTCCCACCGCCGCATCAACCATCAACTCCTCGTCTACTACAATCACGACCACCTCCTGCACAATTACCTCCACCACTACTACCACTGCCACCTTTGCCACCATCACACTCATCACCACCATCTCATCCACCACCTTCAGCACCAACACCACCTCCACCTCCTCATACACTACTGCCACCCACCCCTCCTCCGCCACCCGCACCTCCATCACTTCCACCACCACCACCTTCATCGCCACCTCTGTCCTCCACCACCCGCTCCTCCACCACTTCCACCTCCACCCCTACCCCCATTTATTCGCCACCACAACCTCCACCACCACCGTAACCTTTCCACCCCCAGCGCATCCTCAATTGCAACGTTCACTCTCCATCGCGACCTTCTCCCCCCCACCACTCTTCTCAACACCACCACCTCTTCCTCCATCATCTCCACTTCCACCTCATCCTCCACCACCGCTCCACCTCTTCCATCATCATCATCGCCACCATCCATCATCGCCACCTCCTCGACCACCACCGCCACTACCTACACCTTCACCACCATTACCATCTCGACCTCCACCATCGCTTCCTCCATCATCGCCACCTTAACCATCACTACTGCCACCAACACCTCACCTCTACCTCCTCCATCACCGCATCTACTGAATCTCCACCACCGCCTTCTCCATCACTACCACCACAACCTCCTCTATAACCGCCACCTGTTCCACTACCATCACCTTCCCAACCACCTCCACATTTTCTACCCCTACTTCGACCACCACCACAACCTCTCTTCTACCACAACCACCGCCTTCCCCAGTACCTCCACCGCCAACTCCAACTCCAACTCCACCTTCTCCTTCACCACCACCACCTCCACCACCACTAGGTACACCTCTACCTCCAACTTCACCACCATTACAACCCCCATGTCCTACTTCACCACTGCCACCACCTACACCATTACCACCTCGGCCTCCACCATCGCTTCCTCCGTCAGCGACACCTTCACCATCACCACTACCACCAACACCTCACCTCTTGCATCACGATCTCCTCCATCACCGCCACCTACTCAACCTCCACCACCGCCTCCTCCACCACTCCACCTTTTCGAATGCCACTTTTTCCTCCACCACTACCACCACAGCCTCCTCCATAACCGCCACCTATTCCACCACACCACCACCACCTTCACCACCATTACCTACCCTTCTACCTCCAACTTTACAACCTCCACGTCCTGCTTCACCACCTGCACCGGCACCATCGTTGCTTCCTCCATCATCGCCCCCTCCTCCACCACTACGACCACCACCACCACCACCACCACCACCAGCGCCACCCTCCACTTTTACCTCCACGACCACCACCACGGCCACCTCGACCACCACCACCACCAACGCCACCTCGACCACCACCACCACCACGGCTACCTCCATTTCCCCTCAAACTCCCCCCACCCACCACAACTGCCACCACCACCTCACCTCTACCTCCACCACCAACTCTACCTCTACCTCTACCTCCACCTCCACCTCCACCTCCACCTCCACTACCACCACCGCCTCCTCTACCACCTCCATCTCCTCCTCCACCACTGCAACCACCACCACCACCTCCACCACCACTGCCTTCTACACCACCACCACCGCCACCCTCCTCCACCGCGAACTTCACCTTTTCCTTCACAACAACAACAGCCTCCTCAACAACCGCCACCTACTCCACCACAACGCACTACCTCCCCCTCTACCTCCAACTTCACCAACATAACAGCCTCCACGTCCAGTTTCACCACTGCCGCCACCAGCCACCGCCACCTCCGCCACCAACACCATCACTTCCTCCATCATCGCCACCTCCTCCACCACCATTACCACCTTGACCTCCACCATTGCTTCCTCCACCATCACCACTGCCACCAACACCTCACCTTCACCTCTTCCATAGCCACCACCTACTAAACCTCCACCATTGCCTCGTCCACCACCACCAACGCAACCACCACCACCACCACCATCTCCTCCTCTACTACCGCCAACTCCTCCACCACCAACACCATTTCCACTACCCGCCTCCTTCATCCCTGCCACCTACTAAACCACTACCACCTCCACTTTCTCCTCTACCACCTTCACCTCCTCCACTTCACCTCCACCTCCACCACCACCACCACCACCACCACCACAGCCTCATCGGCTACCACCACCTCCACACACCCCATAACCACTGCAACCACCACCTCCACCACCGCTACCTCCACTGCCACCCCCCAACTCTACTTCCACCACCACCACCACCTCCGCAACGCCCCCCACTTCCATTACTTCCATCACCAACACCACCTACACCTCCACCTCTTCGTCCTCCACCACCCCTAATCTACCTGTTCCACCACCACCACCTCCTCCAATGCTACCTCAACCAAAACCGCCACCTGCCTCCACCACCACCAAAACCGCCACCACCGCCATCATCATCTTCACAACTGCCATTTTCACCTTTAATGCCACTGCTAATACCTCCCCACGCCCACCGCCTCCTCCACAATCGCCACCACTACCTCAACCAACACTGCAACCTCCTTCACCACTATTGCCACCATCGTCTTCACAACCGATACTTTCACCTCTGACGCCACCACCACCACTACCTCCTCCACCACCACTACCACCACCGCTTCTTTCACTACCACCGCCTCCTCCACAACCGCCACCGCCACCACCTTGACCTCCACCACCCCCACCATCGCCTCCTCCTCCTCCTCTACCTTCACCCCCACCATCGCCACCACCGCACCCTTCACCTCCACAATTTCTACTACTGCCACCATCACTTCGACCTCCACCACCACCACCACCACTGCCTTATCACCATCGCCACCACCTCCACCGCCTCCATCGCCTCCTCCACCTCCACCTCCTCTACCCCCACCACCTTCGGCTCAACCACCACCATCGCTTCCTCTATCATCGCCATCTCTTCCACCACCTACACCTTCACCACCATTACCACCTCCACCTTTACCATCGCTACCTCCATCAGGCTACCTCTTCCTCCACCACCACCACCTCCTCTTCCACCATCATCAACTCCTCCATCACCGCCATCTACTCAGCTTTCACCACTACCACACACCACCACCTCCTCCCCCATCGTCACCACTTCCTCCTCCTCCACCACCACCACCACCACCACCACCACCTGCACCTCCTCCACTTCCGCCTCCACCACCACCGCATCCTCCATCATCAACAAATCTTCCACCGCCTCTACCACCACCACCACCTCCACCTATTCCACCAATGCCTCTTCCACCACTGCAACCACCTCCACCTCCACCTCCTTTACCACCACCACCGCTTCCTTTATCATCCCCATCTCTTCCACCACCACCGCCACCACCTACACCTTCACCACTGTTACCACCTCCACCTTTACCATCGCTTCCTCCATCAGACCACCGCTTCCTCCACCACCACCGCCTCCTTCAAAGAACTACCATCGCCACCACCTCCACCTCCTTCACGACATCCACCATCTCCACCACTACCATTATCACCTCTTCTTCCACCACCACCGCAACCTACTCAGCTTTCACCACCACCACACACCACCACCGCCTCCCCCATCGTCGCCACCTCTTCTACCACCACCACCACCTCCTCCACTTCCGCCTCTACCAACACCACCTCTTCCATCATCAACAGCTCTTCCACCACCTCTACCACCACCTCCACCTATGCCACAAAAGCCTCTTCCACCACTACCACCATCACCTCGACCTCCACCACCGCAACCACCCCAACCACCACTGCCTCCTCCACCACTACCACCGCCTCCTCCACCTCCACCTCTACCTCCACCTCCTTTACCCCCACCACCTTCGGCTCCACTACCATCGCTTCCTCTATCATCGCTATCTCTTCCACCACCATCTCTTTCACCACCACCATCTCCTTCAAAGAACTACCATCGCCACCACCACCTCCACCTCCACCTCCACCTCCTTCACAACATCCAAAATCTCCACCACTACCATTATCACCTCCTCTTCCACCCTCACCGCCCCCTCCATCACCGCCACCTACTCAGCTTTCACCACCACCAGCATTTACAACCACCGCCTCCCCCATCGTCGCCACCTCTACCACTACCAGCACCTCTTCTACCACTGCCACCTACTCCAATACCGCCTCCTCAATCATCAACAGCTCTTCCACCGCCTCTACCACCACCTCCACCTATACCACCAACGCCTCTTCAATCACAGCCACCATTACCTTGACCTCTACCACTACGACTACAGCCACCATCACCTCGACCTCTACCACTACATCAACGCAACCTACTCAGTTTTCACCACCACCACACACCACCACCGCCTCCCCCATCGTCGCCACCTCCTCTACCACCACCACCACCACAACAACAACAACCAGTACCTATTATACCACTGCCACCCTCCTCCACTTCCGCCTCTACCAACACCACCTCCTCCATCATCAACAGCTCTTCCACCGCCTCTATCACCACCTGCACTTATACCACCAACGCCTATTTCACAACTGTCACCATCACCTCGACCTCTACCACCGCCACAACCACTGCAACCACCACGTCCACCACTACGCAACCTTTACCTCCACGAACCTACCTCCACTTCCACCACCACCACCACCACCACCTCCACTACCATTACCACCTCCACCTCCACCTCCACCTTCACTACCGCCACCACCACCACCTCCTCCGCAACCCTCACCACTGCCTCCTCCACCACCATCACCGCCTCCTCCACCTTCAACTCCACCACCACCACCACCATCGCCATTGCTTCCTCTATCATTGCCATCTCTTCCACCACCACCGCTACCACGTACACCTTCACCACCACTACCATCTCCACCTTTACCACTGCTTCCTCCACCACCACCACCTCCTCCACACAACTACCATCGCCACCACTCTTACACAACAACCATCATCGCCACCATTCCACCACTACCATTACCACCTCTTCTTCCACCATCACCGCCACCTACTCAGCTTTCACCAACACCAGACACCCTACCGCCACCCCCACAACTCCTCTACCACTGCCTCGTTTATCTCCGCCACCTACTGTAACTCCACCACCGCCACAACCACCGTCACCACAGCAACCACCTCCACCACACCACCACTGCCACCGTTATCTCCAATACCACCACTGCACCTTCCTTCCCCACCTCCACTACCACCACAACAATCATCTCTTCCACCACTAGCATAACCACCACCACCACCTCCACCACCACCACCACCACTGCCTCCTCCTCCACCACCGTCCACTTCTACACCACCTCCTCCGTCACCGCCACTTCCACAACGAGAACCACCACCTCCTACTCCACCACCACCACCACCAGCACCACTACCACCACCACTGCCTCCTCCACCACTACCCCCAGCAACATCCACCACCAACACAACTGCCACCAACACCTTACCTCCACCTCTACCACCACTGCCTCCTCCAACCCCGCCACCACCATCACCAACTCCACCACCACTACCTTCCCCTCTACATCCACCACCACCACCTCTCTTTCTATCTCCACCACTGCACCCTCCTTCCCCACCTCCACTTCTGCCTCTACCAACACCACCTCCTCCATCATCAACAGCTCTTCCACCGCCTCTTCTACCCCCCTCCACTTATACCACCAACGCCTCTTTCACCACTGTCACCATCACCTCGACCTCTACCACCTCCATAACCACTGCAACCACCACTGAAACCACTACAATAACCTTTACCTCCACCACCCTACCTCAACTTCCACCACCACCTCCATAACCATTACCACCTTTACCACCGCCACCTCTACCTCATCCACCACCTTCAGCACCATAACCACCACATCCACCTCCTCATCCACAACCACCACCACTTGCTCCGAAACCCCCCACTTGCGTTAATTCCATCACCAACACCACCTCCACCTCCACCTCCTCCACCATCCCTACTCTACCTCTTCCACCTCTACCACCACCACCACCTTCACCACCACCTCCTCCTCCACCACTACCTTAACCAACACCGCAATCTCCTCCACCACCACCAAAACCACCACCACCACCTCCATAACTGCCCCCCGCACCACCTTCACCTCTACCACCACCACCATCGCCTCCTCCTCCTCCACCACCACCGCCACCGTCACCGCCATCGCCATCGCCACCACCGCTTACACCACCACCACCGCCTTCTCCACAGCCGCAACCTGCACCACCTTCATGTCCACCACGACCACCATCGCCTCCTGCTCCTCCATGCCCACCCCCACCTCTACCCCAACTCCACCTCCACCATTGCCACCACTGCATCAGTTACCTCTACGACCTCTACCTCCACAAGCACCATCGCCTCTCCCTCAACCTCCACCACAACCTCCACCACCACCTCTACCTCTACCACCACTCCCACCATCGCCGTCATCGCCACCACCATAACCACCACCACCTCCTCCATCATCGTCACCTCCTCTACCACTACCCCCACAACCTTTGCCACCACCGCCTCCTCCATCATCGCCACCTCCTTCACTACCACCACCACCACCTGCTCCTTCTCTACCACCGCCACTTCCTCCGTTTCCACCTCCACCTCCACCTCTGTCTCCTCCATCATCACCACCTCCTGTTCCACCACCTCCACCTAGACCATCAACGCCTCTTCCACCATTACCATCATCACCTCGACCTCCACCACTACAACCACCATCGCCCCCACTGCCTCCTCCAGAATCGCCACCTCTTCCACCACCACCACCACCGTCTTCTCCACCTCCACCTCCACCTCCTCTACCCCCACAACCTTCAACTCCACCATCGCTTCCTCCATCATCCCCACCTCTTCAACCACCACCGCCACCACCTATACCATCACCACCATTATCACCTCCACTTCCACCATCAGTTCCTCCATCAGCGCCACCTCTTCCTCCACCACCACATCCTCCACACAAACACTATCGCCACCACCTTCACCTCCTTCACAATCACCACCATCTCCACCACTACCACCACCACCACCACCACCTCCTCTTCTACCACAACCTCCTCTTCCCCTCCTCTCCCCCACCTATACCACCACCTCTATCACCACCACGACCGCCACGTCATTCCCCACCACCACTGCCAACGCCTCCGCCAATGCCGCCACCACCAACGCCAACGCCAACGCTTCCTCATCTACCTCCACCACCACAAAAACCACCTCCACCTCTACCTCCAACCTCTCCAACCCCTCTATCGCCTCCACCACCCACCCACCCACCCCACCCCACCTCCACCATCTGCACCTCCTCCTCCTCCTCCTCCATCACCACCACTGCCTCGTCTATCTCCGCCACCTACTATACCTCCATTGCCGCCACAACCACCGTTGCCAAAACCACAACCTCCACTGCGACCACTACCGTAACCACCACCACCACCACTACCACTCCTACCTCCTCGACCACCACACCAAACATCTCTTCCACCACTACCACCACTACCACCACCACCACCACCACCACCTCTACCTCCACCACCGTCAACTCCACCACCACCACCACCACTACCACTGCAACCTTTACTATCGCCAGAACGACAACCACAACTGCCTCCTCCACCGCCACCTCCTCCTCCACAGCCTCCACGTCCACCACCACCGCCTCCTCCACCACTACCTCCCCCTCAACATCTACCACCAACACCTTACCTCTAGCTCTACCACCATCGCATTCTTGACCACCTCCACCTCCAAAACCACCACCCGCCTCTTCAACCACTGCCACCACCACTGCCTCTTCTCTACATCCATCACCACTACGTCTACCACTACCAAAAACACCTCACCTCTACCTCTTCTACAACCACCAACTCGACCTCCACCACCTCCTCCTCCACCTCCACCTCCACCACCACCTCCACTTCCACCACCGCCTCCTCCACTGTCACTTTCTCCTCCACCACCACCGCCTCATCCCCTACCACAACCGTCTCCTTCATCACTGCCACCTACTCATCCTCCATCACCGCCTCCTCCACCGCCACTTTCTTCTCCACCACCTTCACATCCTCCACTTCCACCTACCACCACCGCCACCTAGGGTTTAGGTTTAGATATAGGTTTAAGGTTTAGAGGTTAGGGTTGTGGTGGTGGCGGCGGCGGCGGTGGTGATGGTGGAGGAGGTGGCAGTGGTGGTGGTCGTGGCAATGGTGGAGGTAGAGGTGGTGGTGGTGGTAGTCGTGGAGATGGTGGAGGAGGTGGCGGTGGTGGAGGAGGCGGCGGTGGTGGAGGAGGCAATAATAGTGGGCCACCTCCATCACCACCGCCACTCTTCTCAACACCACCACCTCCTCCTCCTCGTCCACCTCCACCGCATCCACCACCGCATCCTCTTCCAGCGCCAACACCACTCCCGCCTCCGCTCCACTGCCACCACCACTACCACCGCATCCTCCTCCACCACTACATCCACCTCCACCACCAGCACCACCACTGCCACTACCACTACCTCTACCACCACCACCTCCACCTCCACCTCCACCTCCACTTCCTTGATTAACACCACATCCTCTTTCCCCCACTACTGCCACCTACTCCACCTCGACCTCGACCACCACCACAACCTCTTCGACCACCGCCACCCCCCATCTCAACCTTTTCTTGCACCACCATCACATCCATCGCTTCCTCCATCATCGCCACCTCCTTCACCACCACCGCCGCCACCAACACCTTCGCCACCATTACCATCTCGAACTCCACCATTGCTTCCTCCATCATCACCACTGCCACCAACACCTCACCTCCACCTCTTCCATCACCACCCTCTCCATCACCGCCACCTACTCAACTTCCACCACCGCCGCCTCCATCACCACCTTCTCCTCCAGTGCCACCGCTACCACCTCCTCCTCCACTATTGCCACCTCCTCCAGCACCAACACCACTTCCACTACCGCCTCCTTCATCCCTGACACCTACTCAACCTCTACCACCTCCGCCTACACCGCCACTTTCTCCTCCACCACCTTCACCTCCTTCACTTCCACCTCCACCACCACCACCACCACCTCATCAACTATCGCCACCTCCTCCACCCCCACCCCCACCTCCACCCCAACTGCCACCTTCTCTACCATCACCACTTCCACCATCGCTTCCATCACCCCCCTCCATCACCACCACCACGACCACCTTTACATCCACCACCACTACCACCACCGCCAACACTTCACCACCACCGCCTCCACCTCTACCTTCACTATCGCCTCCTCCTCCTGCGCTTCCTCTTCCACCTCCACCTTTACGTCCACCACCACCTCTACCACTGCTACCACCTCCTTTACCGCCCTTACCACCACTACCTTCTCCTCAACCTCCATCGCCGCCTCTACCAACACCCCACTACCACCATCGCCTCCACGTCCACCAGAATCACAACGACCTCTTGCACCATCACCTTCACCATTAGTACCACCGCCACCTCTATCACCACCACACTCACCATCACCACCTCATCCACCACCTTCAGCACCACAACCACCACCGTCACATCTACCACCACCACACTCACCACCACCACCTCATCCACCACCTTCAGCACCACAACCACAACCTCCACCTCCTCATCCACTACCGCCACCACCTCTTCCGCCCCCCCACCTCCATCACTTCCTCCACCACTACCACCACCACCACCACCATCACCACCTCTACCTCTACCTCTACCTCTTCCACCAGCATCAAAACCACCACCACCGCGACCATCGTCTTCACAATCGCCACTTTCACCTGTAACGCGACCACCACGACCTCATCCCCTACCTCTACCTCCACCCTTACCCCCACCCCCACCTTCACCTCCACCCCCACCACTATCGCATCCTCTTCCACCGCCACCGCCACCGCCACCATTGCCCCCACCCCCACCTTCACCTCCCCTACTTTTAGTTCAACGACCATCACCGCCGTTGCCGCCGCCACCACAACCACCACCACAACCACCATCGCCACCTCTTCCACCACCACTGCCTCCCCACTACCATAACAACCACCAGCTCCTCCTCTACCATCGCCACCTCCACTTCCAACTCCACCACTACCACCACGCCGCCGCTACCATCATGACCACCACCGCCGCCGCCACCACCACCGCCTTCACAATCATCGCCAGCTCGTCCACCACCACCGCCTCCTCCATCATCGCCACCTACTCCACTACCACCAACACCAACACCAGCTCCTCCTTTACCATTGCCACCTCTACCACTTCCACCACTTCCATAACGCCAACCCGCATTGCCTTCACCACCACGACCACCACCATTGCCTCCTCCTCCTCCTCCACCTCCACCTCCACAATCGCTACCTTCACTCCACCACCACCACTACAATCTCCTCCTCCTCCACCTCTACCAATGCCACCATCACCTCGACCTCCACTACCGCTATAACCACTACAACCACCACCTCCACCACTATTGCAACCTTTACCTCTGCCGCCACCACCACCACAATAACCGAATCCCACCGCCTTCTCCATCATCGCCACCTCTTCCATCACCACCACCACCTATACCACATTCGCCTCCTCCATCATCGCAACCTCATCCACTGCCAGCACCACCACTTGCTCCTCCTCTACCACTACCACTGCCACCACTTCTACTTCCACTTCCACCACCACCACCACCACCACCGCCTCCTCTATCATCGCCACCTCTTCCACCACCTCCACCTATACCACCAATGCCTCCTCCACCAATGCCTCGATCACCTCGACCTCCACCATCGCCACCACCTCCGCCGCCACCACCACCACCACTACCAGAACCTTTACCTCCACCACTGTTACCTCCACGCCACCCCCCACCATAACCATCACCACCACCTCCACCACCACAACCTCCACCTTTACCAACATTGACACCTCCATCTCCTCCTTCACCACCGGCACCACCAAGCTCCACCATAGGAAACCTTCTCCAACACCTCCACGTTCACTACCTCCACCTCCACCACCACTACTGATTCCTCCATCATCGCCACCTCCTCCTCTGCCACAACCACCTCCACCTCCTCGTCCTCTCCCACAAGCACCATTGCCACCACCTCCACCTCCACCTCCACCTCCTTCTCCACCACCACCACCACCACCATCTCCACCCCAGCATCACCACCTCCTCCTCCATTGCCACCACCACCGCCACTACATCCTCCTCCACCCCTACATCTACCTCTACCAGAACCGACACTTCCACTTCTACCTCCACCATCACCACCTCCCCCTCCCCCTCCCCCCTCCTTGATCATCATCACCACCACCTCCTCCCCTACCACCGCCACCTACTACACCTCTACCTCGACCACCACCACAACCTCTACCACCGCCTTCTCCACCACCTCCACTTCCACCTTTTCAATCATCGCCACCTCTTCCACCACCACCACTACCACCACCGCCTCCTCCATCATCGCCACCTCCTCCACCACCACCAGCTCCTCCTTTACCACTTCCACCACCATCTCCTCCACTTCCACCTCCACAACGCCAACCCGCATTACTTTCACCTCCACCACCACCACCATTGTCTCCAACTCCTCCTCCACCACCACCACCACCATCGCCTCGTCCTCCATCTCCACCATTGCCACCATCACCTAATCCTCCACTACCTCCACAACCACTGCAACCACAACCTCCACCACTACTGCAACCATTACCTCCGCTGCCACCACCAGCATCACCGACACCACCACGACCACCACCATTGCCTCCTCCTCCTCCTACACCTCCACCTCCACAATCGCTACATTCACCTCCACCACTACCACCACTACAATCGCCTCATCCTCCACCTCTACCAATGCCACCATCACCCCGACCTCCACCACCGCTATAACCACTACAACCACCACCTCCACCACTATTGCAACCTTTACCTCTGCCGCCACCACCACCACCACCACAATAACCAAATCCCATCGCCTTCTTTACCATCGCCACCTCTTCCACTACCACCACCACCTATACCATATCCGCCTCCTCCATCATCGCTACTTCCTCCACTACCACCACCACCACCAGCTCCTCCACTACCACTGCCACCGCCACTTCTTCCACTTCAACCTCCACCATAACCACCACAACCGCCTCCTCCATCATCGCCATCTTTTCGACCACCTCCACCTATACCACCAACGCCACCTCCACCACTGCCACCATCACCGCGACCTCCACCATCGCCACAACCACTGCAACCACCACCTCCACCACCTCCACCACCACTACCGCAACATTTACCCCCACCACCTCCACCTCCATTGCCACCACCACCTCTACAACCATAACCACCTCCACCTTCACCACCGCCACCACCACCTCATCCCCACCTTCAGCAATACAACCACCACCTCCACCTCCTTATCCACCACCACCACCACCTCCACCTCCACCTCCACCTATACCACCAATGTCTCCTTCAACACTGCCATCATTACCTCGACCTCCACCATTGCCACAACAACTACAATCACCACCTCCGCCACCACCACCACCACAACCGCAACATTTGCCTCCACCACCGTCACCTCCACTGCCATCCGCACCACCTCCGCCTCCACTACCATTACCACCTCCACCTTCACTACCGCCACCCCCCACCTCCTCCGCAACCCCCACCACTGCCTCCTCCACCATCGTCACCTCCTCCACCCCCACCACCGCCTCCTCCACCCCCACCTCCACCTCCACCTCCTCTACCACCACCACCTTCAGCTCCACCACCACCACCATCACCATTGCTTCCTCTATTATTGCCATCTCTTCCACCACCACCGCTACCACATACACCTTCACCACCACTACCACCTCCACCTTTACCATCGCTACCTCCATCAGACCACCGCTTCCTCCACCACCACCACCACCACCTCCTCCACACAACGACCATCGCCACCACCTCCACCTCATACACAACCACCATCATCTCCACCACTACCATTACCACCTCTTCTTCCACCATCACCGCCTCCTCCATCACCGCCACCTACTCAGCTTCCACCAACACAAGACACCCCACCGCCACCCCCCACACCTCCTCTACCACTGCCTCGTTTATCTCCGCCACTTACTATAACTCCACCACAACCACAGTCACCACAACAACCACCTCCACTACACCCCCGCCGCCACCACCACCACCACCACTGCCACCCGCTATCTCCACTACCACCACTGCACCTCCTTCACGACCTTCACTACCACCACCACAACCATCTCTTCCACCTCTAGCATAACCACCACCACTGCCTCCTCCACAACCGTCCACTTCTCCACCACCTCCTCCGTCACCGCCACTTCCACAACGACAACCACCACCACCGCCACAAGCACCACTACCACCACCACTGCCGCCTCCACCACTACCCCCAGCAACATCCACCACCAACACAATTATCACCAACATCTTACCTCCACCTCTACCACCACTGCCTCCTCCAACCTCGCCACCGCCATCACCAACTCCACCGCCACTACCTCCCCCTCTACATCCACCACCACCACCTCTCTCTATCTCTACCACTGCCACAAACACCTCACATCTACCTCTTCCACCATCGCCTCGTCCTCCACCATCACAACTACCGCCGCCGCCGCCACCACCATCACCGACACCACCGCCTTCTCTATCATCGCTTTCGCCTCCACTGCCACAACCACCTCTACCACCACTGCCTCGTCCATCATCGCCACCTCCTCCACTACTACCGCCATTGCAACCGCTACAACCTCTTCCACCTCCACCACCACCATAACCGCCTCCTTCATCATCGCCACCTCTTCGACCGCCTCTACCACCACCTCAACTTATACCACCAACGCATCTTTCACCACTGTCACCATCACCTAGACCTCTACCACCGCCACAACCACTGCAACCACCACATCCACCACTACAGCAACCTTTACCTCCACCACCCCACCTCAACTTCCACCACCACCTCCACAACCATTACCACCTTCACCACCACCTTTACCACCGCCACCACCACCTCATCCACCACCTTCAGCACCATAACCACCACCTCCACCTCCTCATCCACAACCACAACCACTTGCTCCGAAACCCCCCACCTCCGTTACTTCCTCACCACCTCCACCTCCACCTCCTCCACCATCCCTACTCTACCTCTTTCACCTCTACCACCACCACCACCTTCACCACCACCTCCTCCTCCACAACTACCTCAACCAACACCGCAATCTCGTCCACCACCACCAAAACCACCACCACCGCCGCTTCCATAATTGCCACCCGCACCACCTTCACTTCTACCACCACCACCATCGCCTCCTCCTCCTCCTCCACCCCCACCGCCACCGTCACCGCCATCGCCATCGCCACCACCGCTTACACCACCACTGCCGCCTTCTCAACAGCAGCCACTCGCACCACCTTCACGTCCACCCCCCACCCCCATCGCCTCCTCCTCCACCCCCACCCCCTCCCCCACCTCTACCCCCACCTCCACCTCCATCTCCACCACTGCCACCTTTACCTCCACCACCTCTACCTCTACAATCATCATCGCCTCGTCCTTAACCTCCACCACTACCTCCACCACCTCCACCTCCACCTCTACCTCTACCTCTACCTCTACCACCACTCCCACCATCGCCGTCGTCGCCACCACCATAACCACCACCACCTCCTCCATCGTCTCCACCTCCTCCACTACCACCACCACACCCAACTCCTCATCTACCACCGCCACCTCCTCTTCTTCCACCTCCACCACCACCACCGCTATACCACGAATGTCTCTTCCAGCAGTGCCACCATCACCTCGCCCCACCACCACCACGACCACTGCAACCACCACTACCACAACAACATTACTGCCTCCTCTACCATCGCCACCTCCTCCTCGACCATTGCCACCTCCTCCACCACCACCACCACCATCACCTTCAGCTCTACCACAACAACTTCCTACACCACCACCTCCACCAGTACTGCCAACGCCGCCACCACACACAACCACCACCTCATCTGCCACTTTCAACACCACCATCACCACCTCTTCCTCCACCACCACCACCACCACCACCTCAACCACCACCGCCACCTCCTCCTCAACTGCAACTTTCACCTCTAATGACACCACCGCGACCTCCTCCTCAACCACCCCCCACCTCCATCGCCACCTCATTCACCTCCACCTCCACCACCTTCAGCACCACCACCACCACTTCCACCTCTTCATCCGCTACCCCCCACCACCTCTTTCGCCACCCCCCCACCTCCATCACTTCCTCCACCTCCACCACCCTCACCACCACCACCACCTTAACCTTCTTCACCGCCACCGACATCGCCATCGCTATCGCCACCACATCCACCACCACCACATTCTCTGCCACCGCCGCCACCACCACCACCACCACCACCACATATTCCAGCACCACCACTGCAACCTCCTCCATTACCACCACCACGACGACAACCACCACTGTCACTATTGCCTGCTCCACCACCGCCGCAACATCGCTACCGCTACTACCACCTCTACCTCCTTTAAGCGGAACTTTCACCTCTTACGCCACCACTGAGACCTCCTCCCCACCCCACCCACGCCACCGCCACCCAAGCCGCCACCACCCCTACCGCCACCACCACCACCGCCACCGCCGCCACAACCACTTCCACCTCCACCTCCACTACCATTACCACCTCATCCACCACCTTCAGCAGCACCACCACAACCACCACCTCCTCATCCACCACATTAACCTTCACCCCCCACCTCAACGGCCTCCTTGACAACCACCACCACAATGTTAGTGGGACACCTCCACCTCCATTGCCTCCTCCACTGCCTCCACCTCCACCTCCACCTCCACCACTGCCTCCACCACCACCTCCAGCACCACCTCATCCACCTTATCCACATCCACTTCCACCGCCTCCTCCATCACCTCAACCTCTTTCTTCACCACTACCATACCCACCTCCTCTGCCAAGGCCGTCACGACCACCACTGCCTCGTCCACCACCGCTACCTCCTCTACCTCCAACACCACTTACACCTACTCAACCTCCACCACCGCTTCCTCCATTGTCAATTTCTCCTACACCACCTCCACCTCCACCACCACCATCGCCTAATCCACTACCTCCACCTCCTTCACCACTGTAATCACTGCCACAAACACCTAACCTCCACCTCAATCTCTCCACCACCACCATCGCCTAATCCACTACCTCCACCTCCTTCACCACTGTAATCACTGCCACAAACACCTAACCTCCACCTCAATCTCGTCCTCCACAACCGCCACTCCTTCACCACTGTAACCACTGCCACAAACACCTCACCTCCACCTCAATCTCGTCCTCTAAAACCGCCACCTCCTCTACCACCACCACCACCAATGCCACCGTTGCCCTCCTTCATTACCACCACCACCACCACTTACACCACAGCCACCGCTTCCATCACCCCCACCACTTCCACTTCAACTTCAACCTCCACTATCACCTCTTCACCACCTCTACCACCACCGCCTCCATCATAGCCACCTCTTACACCACCACCTCCAGCAGCAGCTCCTCTACCACTTCTACCCGCCACCACCACCGCCACCACAACTGCCTCATCCATCATCGCCACCCTCTTCCACCCACGCCTCTAACACCACCTCCACCTATACCACCCACGCCGCCTCCATCACCGCCACAACCACTACAACCACCCACTACTGCCTCCTCCTCCAATATCGCCACCATAACCTCAACTTTTACCTCCACCACCACCACCTCCACCTCCACCGCCATCTCCACCACCATTACAACCCCCACCTTCACCACTACCACCTCCACCTTAGGCGCCACCACCACACCTCCTCTGCCACCCCCACCTCCTATCTCTTCCATCACCCCCACCTCCACTTCCTCATTCACCGCTACCTTCTCCTCCACCATCACTGCCACCACCACTACTACCACCACCTCTACCTCATCCACTGCCACTACCTCATCCTCTTCCACCACCACCACCACCACTTCCACCACCGCCTCTACCACCACCACCACTTTTAGAATTTAGGGGTTTTAGAGGTTATGGTTTAGGGTTTGGGGTTTAAGGTTTGGGGGTTTGGGGTTTTAGGGTTTAGGGGTTAAGGCTAGGGGTTTAGGGTTGAATAATAAGGGTTTAAGGTTTAGGGGTTAGGGTTTTGGGTTTAAGGTTTTGGGTTTGGGGGTTAGGGTTTAGGGGTTTGAGGTTTAAGGTTTTTCAGTTTTGGGTTTAGAGTTTAGGATTTTGCAGTTTGGGGTTAGGGGTTGGATTTAGGCCTTACGACTTAGGGCATAGGGCTTAGTGCCTAGGGGTTAAGGGTAAGGGGTTTGGGATTTCGGTTTTGGGTTTGGGGTTAGGGGTCAGGTTAAGGGGTTTGGGATTTTAATTTTGGGTTTGGGGTTAGGGGTTAGGGTTTAAGGTTTAGGAGTTAAGGGGTCAGGGGTCGGGGTTAGGGGTTTTGGGGTTTGGGGTTAGGGGTTAAGGGTTAGGTTAGGGGTTAGGGTTGGGGTTAGGGTTAGTGGTTAGAGGTTGGGGGTTAGGGTTAGGGGTTTAGAGGTTAGGGTTAGGGGTTAGGTTTAAAGGTTAGGAGTTAGAGTTTAAGGGGGTTAGGGGGGTTAGGGGTAGGGGTTTAGGAGTTAGGGGTTAGCGGGTTAAGGTTGAAGGTTTATGGGGTAGGGGTAAGGAGTTAGGGTTTTTTGGTTTAGGGGTTAGGTGTTAGCGTTTTAGGTGTCCAGGGGTAAGGAGTTAGGGTTTATGGTTTAGGGGTTGGGGGGTTAAGGGCTAGCATTTTAGGAGTATAGGGGTTTGTGGTTAGGGGTTTAGGGGTTAGGGGTTAGGGGGTTAAGGGTTAGGAATTCAACTCGTTAAGTTGTCTGGGGTTAAGGGTTAGGTTAGGTTTTAGGGTTAGGGGTTTATGGGGTTAGGGGTTCAGAGTTATGATTTCGGGTTAGGGGGATAGGGTTACAGTTTCAGTTGGGGGTTAGGGGTTTAAGGTATTAGGGGTTTGGGGGTTTGGGGGTTAGGGTTTAAAGGTTAAGGGGTTAGGGGCTAGGGGTTTGGGTTAGGGGATTAGGTTTAGGGGTTAGGGGGTTGGGGTTGGGGTTGGGGTTATGGTTAGGGGGTCAGGGGTTATGGTTAGGGGTTTAGGGTTTAGGAGTTTAGGGGTTTAGGGTATAGGTTGAGGTTTACGGGTTAGGGGTTAGAGGGTTCGGGGGTTAGGGTTAGGGGTTTAGGGTTTAGGGGATTACGGGGTTAGGGGGTTAGATTTAAGGGGTCGTTTGGCTGGCGGATATGTTAGGGGGAATAAGTTTTAGAGGGGGATAAAATTTAGAGGGGATAACTTTTGGAGGGAATAACTTTTAATTTTGTTTTGATAAAATTAGAATGGGTGGATAAGGGTGAGGAATAAGGAAGAAAATACATATAGAGAAAACAAAATATAAAATATCTAGATATGAAAAATATATATTTTGTTTTTATATATATATAAAAATAAAAATATACATTTTGTTTCTCTTTCTATATTTTTTTCCTTATCCTCCACCCCTTTATCCCCCGGATAACTTTTAGTTAGGGTCTAAGCCACCCAAAAATAATCGTCTTTATCCACCTGCTGGTCTAAAAATTATCCGGGGGAAGAAAGTTATCCGTCAGCCAAACATCCGGGGGAAAATGTTATCCGGGAGAAAATTATCCCCCCTACCTTATCCCCTTGCCAACGGGCCCTAAGGGTTAGGGGTTAGGTTAGGATTTAGGATTTAGGTTTAGGAGTTCAGGGGTTAGGGGTTTGCGGGTATTAGGGGTTAGGGGGTTTAGGGGTCAGGGGTTTGGGTTTGGGGTTTACGGTTTTGAATTTAGGGTTAGGGGTTAGGCGGTTTGGGGTTAGGTTAGGTTTTAGGGTTAGGGGTTAGGGGTTCAGAGTTATGGTTTCGGGTTGGGGGCTAGGGGTTACTGTTTCAGTTGAGGGTTAGGGGTTTTAGAGGTTAGGGGGTTTATGGTATTAGGGGTTTGGGGGTTAGGGTTTGGGGGTTAGGGGTTAAGGGTTAGGGGCTAAGGGGTTTGGGTTAGAGGATTAGGTTTTAGGGGTTAGGTGGTTGGGGTTAGGGTTAAGGGGTTCGGGGTTAGGGTTAGGGATTAGGAGTTTAGGGTTTAGGGTATAGGTTTGAGGTTTACGGTTTGGGGTTAGGGGGTTTGGGTTTGGGGGTTAGGGGTTTAGGGTTTAAGGATTACGAGTTAGGTGGTTAGATTTAGGGGTTAGGGGTTTAGGGTTTTGAATTTAGGGTTAGGGGTTTAGGGGTTAGGGTTAGGTTTGGCAGGTTTTGGGGTTAGGGCTTTAAGGCTTTAGGGGTTTAGGATTTTGGATTTAGGGTTAGGGGGTTAGGGGTTAGGGGTTAGGGTTAGGGTTAGGGTTTTAGGGGTTAGGGTTAGGGGTTAGTGTTTTAGGGGTTAGGGGTTAGGGGTTTTAGGGGTTGGGATTAGGGTTAGGGGTTAGGGTTAGGGTTTAGGGTTTGGGGGGATTAGGGGTTCAGGTTTTTTGGTTAGAGGTAAGGGTTTAGTGGTTTAGGGGTTTAATGGTTAGGGGGTCAGTGGTTAGGGTTAGGGTTAGGGTTAGGGTTAAGGTTAGGGGTTAGAGTTTTAGGGGTTTAGGGGGCTAGAGTTTTAGGGGTTTATGGTTTTATGGTTTATGGTTTAGGGGTTTGGGGTTAGGGGTTAGTGTTTAGGGTTAGGGGTTAAGTTTAGGGGTTAGAGTTTTAAGGGTTTAGAGTTTAGGGGTTAGGGGTTTAGGGGTTAGTGGTTAGGCTTTAGGGGTTAGATTAGGGGTTGGGGTTTAGGGTTAGGGTTTAAGAGTTTAGGGTTAGGGGTTAGGCTAAGGTATAGGTTAGGGTTAGGGTATTAGGTGTTAGGTGTTACGAATTTAGGGGGTTAGGGGGTTAAGCGTTAGGGGTTAGGCGTTTAGGGGTTAGGGGTTTTGGTTTAGGGGTTATGAGTTATGAGTTTATGGTTTAGGGTGTTAGGGTTAGGGGTTAAGGGTTAGGTTTTGATGGGTGAAGGGTTAGGGTGTTAGTGGTTTAGGGCTTAGGGTTTTGGGTTTTGTGGTTTAGGGTTTAGGGTTTATAGTTAGGGGTTTAGGGTTTAGGGTATAGGTTGGGGGTTTAGCACTTAGGGGTTAGGGATTTAGGGGTTCGGGGTTTGGGTTACGGTTTAGGGATTAGGGGTTAGGGGTTAGTGTTTATGGTTTAGGGGTTAGGGATTAGGAGTTAAGTTAGGGGTTAGAGTTTAGGGTTAGGGGTTATGGATTGAGGGG
>BRYF01000004.1:16411011-16416011 GCA_030159135.1 Actinidia polygama | reverse complement strand
TTTTCAATAACTTTGATCCATTAAGATTTATGGTTTATTTGAGACTCTCGAACAGATTTATCAATATAACATTCGAGCTCAGAGGTGTCGACACCACAAGAGTAGGTGTCAACATTTTCCGTCAAAAAGTGTTTATAGATTTTCCTTTTGATCAAATGAGTTATGGAGCATGTCGCTCATGAACTGCAAGCTTGGTAAATGTGTTAGCGGCCAACATCATGTTTTGTTATCATGAAAATCGAAGCATTGAGTCAACAGTACCATCCCGATTCTTGTAGCGGGTTGAGGGAATACATGCACCTAAACTCGTCATAGGACATGTGCCGTTTGAAGTATCGCCAAATGACTAACGAGAAGATGACACTTCTCCAGGCATTGAGGGAAAGTTGGACAGAAATTTTTTGTAATGGCTCAGAATCCTCCTTACAATAGGATAGATAGGGAACCTCAAGCCGGCTGGAAAGGTAGCCTCATAAAAAGCCACCTCGCCTGGGCGAGCGGACAAAATTATCTCGCTCTCTCTAGGAATCCTTGTTTGGATTCCAAGAGGAAAAGAATATGTTTTCCTAAGTTGATCTAAGTCGTCTCGAGTCATTATGTTAACCTCCTTGGCAAGATTATAGGTGTCCATATTGGCGGGTATATTGCCGTGAATGGAGTCTTCGGGGGGCGAAGAGGGGGATTGGTTTACGTTGTCAGTCATATAGGATTTCCCTCCTAGGTGGTCAGATATCCAAGAAGGCAAAGAATTTTCTAAATTGTTGTCTCCTAACTCGGCCCTACTGGACATGCACTAATCCTAATGAAAACAAAAGGCGATGGTGGAAAATACTTACTGAAGTTGGGAAGAGGCGAGCTGTTTGGGGCAAAGTGCACGACAGAGCGGGGTCAGCAGTTTGGCAACAACAAAGAACGAAAATGGATGGGGGCCCCCCTATATTTATAGGACCCTAGGAGGGCCAGGATCTACTTCCATCAACAGTGGAGATCTCGCGTCGTTTCAAATTTTGAGATTAAAAACTGTCATTCCCGCTACCCGGCTATTCTTCCCGCAGAAAAATGTTATTTCATCATTAATGCACGCCCACGTGGCCGCCTCCGAATAAAGCACAATAACTGCATCTGCCACGCGGCATCTCCCCAAAGAAGCACCATGGAAACGCATCCACGTCACTCACTGGCAGTTGTCTCCCACTATGCTTATGTCATCCGTTGATACTCAAAAGTCCCGAGTGTTTCACCTCGGAACTCCGAGTAGGGGGGCTACTAATGTGGGATAAAACATTCATACCTCGCCAAGGGGGGACGTCGCCTGCCCTCAATAGAATCTTCATTACACATCGCCATGCTTATTCACTCCACCGGGCTTACTTCATCTCGCCAATAGGCGAGGAATCGCCAGATCGCCATGAAGCATGAACTTAAGCTCACCAGCCTCCGTATCACAAACGGGCGAGGTGACGGTCCCCAATCACCTATCTCCATATGAACTCCCATCTCCTTCAATCTTCTATCCCCACAAGGAAAGTACCCTCCGAAGATATTCTTTCCTTTTTGACACCTACAATCGCGGGATACTCTCCAGATGTCAGATCTCCCTGATAAATCTCCTATATCTCTGGGATATATTACCATACTTAGCCGTCCGAGGATCATGCCAGTTTCCTTACACAGCTCTCCATTCTTCATCTATATAAAGGCCGCTCCCCCAACATTATGAAGAACAACACAATTTAATTGGTACAAACTGAGCTCTGCTTGTTAATTACTTAGCTTTTGATCGCCTTGGTCTGATTCGGCCTCGCCCCAACCGGTAACGTTTGTTCTTTGCTACGCAGGTCACCCGAGTCTTTTCCGAGGTTATCACCTCGCCATCCATGGCAACTTGACTGTTGGTTGCTCGCTCAGATTTTTACCATAACAATAGCAATTAAACTTAAGTATAGTTTATGTTTATGCTAGGGTAAGATTTTATATCTAATAACACTATAGTAGCCGAGTGACATTAACGATGTTTTATTTAGTTGGTCAGTTTTGATTTCGATTTTTAATTTCTAGAACTAATGTCGAGCCAAAAACTATTTTTTTCATTTTCAAAACCGCTCAAATCATTTCAAGTTAAAAAAAAAACAAAATTCACCAAAAAAATAGTTGGGCTAGATATGCTCTGGGCCTACAAATTTTAGTTGTGTAGGTATCATCGTTATTGTTCATGTTATTTCGTAAGTAACTTCAACACGAGGTTCAAAAATATTTTCTTGAAAAATATGCTGCATAAGATGTGTGACGAACCTTCAAAATAGGAGTTTGATAAATTATATGAAGATCTAATCGAGGTAGATGATGATATTAAAGAATGGCTTGAAGTGGAACCTAAAGAGAAATAGGCACTCTCATATGATTTTGGTGGATTGCCTGTTATGAAACATGACCACTAATTTGTTAGAGATTTACAATAATATTTTTAAAGAGTGTACGTGGATTGCCTGTTATGGCTATTGTGCAGATGATATTTTTTAGGGCAAGTAAGTTTTTTGTTGAGCGAAGAGCCAATGTTAAAGAATTTTTAGCACAATATGATGTGGCCACCAGCTGTACTAACTGAGTTAAATGCTACTACATGAGCTTCTAGATCACATTTCGCAACTTTATTAAATATGAGGAGGGGCTTATTTCAGGTTGAGACACCACCGATAGTAAGTACTTAAAGAGAAGTGCGGAAAACAGTTAACATTGAAGAGACAAATTACAGTTATGGTCAATGGCAGTTGTATCATCACCCATGTTCACACCTTATTGCATATTGCACTTTGAAAAAGTTGACTACGTGTAATTTGTAGATCATTTCTTCTCCAACGAGTCATACAAAACTGCATATACTCCTTATTTCTGACCCATACTAGATACATCAAAGTGGAGTGAATATATAGGGCCAATGGTATATGAATGTCCAACAAGATGGAGAATGAAAAAGGGTAGAAAGAGATCAACTCGTCTTCATAATGAGATGGATGCTAAAAAGTACTGCTCACAAAATAAATGTGGCATGTTCGGTCAAAAATTTCATAATAGAAAAACGTGTCAAAATGAAAAACGTATGTGAATTGGTTTAAATTTAACAAAATATTATGTAATTTTTCATTATGTTTAATTATGTATTTGAGGATTTCACGTTTAATTATGTATTTGTGGATTTATGTATTAATTTTTTTAATTATGTTGTATTCGGTGTGTAATTATTAAATATGTTAAGCCAATTTTGTGAATTGTTGGATTATGATTATTTGTGGCAGTGAGTTCAATGGTGGAACAAAGCAGACCTGGCCATTTTTTTACATGAGTCGTCATTGACACTAGTGACTCTCAAAACGCGTTAGTTCGCTAAATAAGTTTTCAACTACGTTATTTTTTTTATATTTTTTGAAAAAGGTTAAAAAATAAAAAAAACTCCACCAAATACCCTGACACAATAAATAAAAAAATAGCACCTTTGCCTTTGCCTTTGCCTTTATTTATTTTTATTTTTAGTTGTCTAGCATTAACAGGGGGTATCATATAATATAGAAACTTCTGTTGATTCCCTTCTGTTCTTTTTTTTATAAATAGAATGGACAAAACTTTGTATTATATGCTTTAAATCCATGAAAACAAATCTTTTTAAACATGCTCACCCAAATTAAATGCAATGATTGCGACTTTCTTAGTGAAAAAAAATATTGAATAAAAAATTATTACATGAGAGGATTAAGATCAAAGATTTGCTCAAATAATGCAAGGAGTGAATAGAAATTAGTTTCAAAATTGGCTGCTCGATAATATTGAAAGAAGGTAACTAGAATTTGTCTCACATTGATTGGGAGAGAGAAGTTTAACGGACTTGTAAATCTTTACCTTGGATCGTAGGTATGACTCTCAGCGGTACCCAGGTCTTGTGAGGCGACTACATGGGCTCACCAAACCCAATAAACATAAACACACCAACTCTCGTCACACGCTTGTCATCTATTCAAAACAAAATAAAATTTGAAAATTAATCTAAATTGAAAGAGAGAGTTTTATATGATGGATTAGAATAATTTTTTTTACTATAAAATGAAGAAATAAATGATGGATTGGAGATGTTACAAGTTAAAATGTACTCATACTCTTTTCACTTATACGGGATGCAAATTATGTCACATCAGATGATAAATCAAAATTATAAGTGACAAAATCAAGAGTAAACATAACATTTTTGAAGCCAAAACCCTAGTTGTGGGACCTTGAGGCAACTTAATTTTGGGCACCCCAACTAACAACCTATCCAAACAAAAGAAATTAACATTTAACATATTGTTATATTTCTTTATTTTGGGTACACATGCAAGTTAGTTACACCCAAATGATTCTTTTCATTAAGCCTACAAATAGATTCCTTCTTCAAGAGAAATGGCCTGAACCAACCATCTCTTGATGCTCTTCAAATGGAGTTTGCACCACACCAGAAAACTTAGCCCATTAAAAAAATAATTAAAAAATCTTTCTGTGAGGTTGTTGTAGTATGATGAGAGGAGAGGAAATCGAGGATACACACTCGAAGTAGTTCTTCAGCTGCATGAGTAGCTTCAATCTTCCGTCCGATCAACCAGCGATGCTTGAGCTGCGATCACAAGAATAATAAGCCCGGCCGCCAGAGCTGTTTCTGGAAAACGACTCTCCGATGATTAAGTTAGACATGTGGAGGGAAAGTCTATGTATGCTTTTTTCAGTCAAGTTGCACGTACCTTGTGTTCCACAACATTGTTCCCTTTTATACCTTAGCTCAGCGCGTGGCTCAATGCGTTAGCTATATCGTCATTCGACATGCTGCAGTTAGGCGCGTGTTTGGACCCGCCTATTGCCATGTCAATAAGTAGGTGGGTGACCCAGCTATGCCCTTACGGCGTGGATGGTAGCTCATGATCAACTGTCGACGTCTCCCTTTTGGCGTGGGGGCAGACAGAAGGTACTCTAACGTGAAA
>BRYF01000004.1:16371011-16373511 GCA_030159135.1 Actinidia polygama | reverse complement strand
TAACCCAGATGATCAGGATCCACGCGTTGGTGAAGGCGAAGAACTATGTGAGAGAGAACCTTCCTCTATCAAGATTCGGCGTCTTGGTGGCGCAATTGGAGTCCATTGTCGCCTCCGCGGCTCGAAGCCCCCCGACGCCCTCCTCTGCTTCGATCTTCTATCTGACCTCGTGTCCGCCATAGACGAAGAGCCCAAGGTCACTCTCTCTCTCTTCCTCACGCTTCTCTTCTTTCTATGCAACTTCAATGACGAAGAACTACTCGAGAGAGATCTTTCCGCTATTAAGATGCGGCATCTTGGTGGCGCAATTGGAGTCCATTGTCGCCGTGCTTCGATCTTCTCTCTGATCTCGTGGCCGCCATAGACGAAGATCCCAAGGTCACTCAATCTTGTTCTCTCTCTTCCTCACGTTTCTTCATATTCTTCAAATGTGTAAAGGGTAAACCGTAAAGTTAAACAAATCTTTCAGTCAGAACATGGCTTTACTTTGATGAAATTTAATCAAAAGCCTGCTTTAACTGTTATTAGATGCTTTAGAATACGGTGAAGAATTTGATTATTCAAGGACCTTTGACAATCTCCATATAGCGTATTCAAGAATGGGTTCCACTACTACATCACGAGCTTCGGTGTCTATTCCGAGATCTCTGAAATGAAGCGAATGAAATCAATTTCGAATGGATTAGAATATCTGAAAACCAAATTTCTCATGAAATATATAAACAAGAACTTCTCCAACTCCCAACTATCCTTTCAAGGATAACTTCTGTCTGAGTTGGCCAGCAAGATCTCACGGTTAAGATCTTGGAGTTTCCTCTTTTTCTTAAAAAATAAAAAAAATAAAAAAATATTGGAGTTTCCTTATTCGCTCTCATCAGGGCTGTCCCTGAGTTTTTTGTGGGCTCTAGGCTAAAAGATTTTTAGGCTCTAAAATTTAAAAATTTTTAGGGGCTTAAAATAAAAATAAGTACCTCTAAAATGGTCTTAATTTGAGTTTTCAATGTTCCAAAGTAAAAATGGGTAGTCCTAAAATTTAAGAATTTTTGAGTATGTTTTGATGGCCTAAAATAAAAATGGGCCTAATGTGAGTTTTCAATGTTCCAAAAAAAAGGGTAACTCTAAAATTTGAGAATTTTTAGTATTTTTTGGAGGTCAAAAATAAAAATAGGCCTAATTTGAGTTTTCAATGTTCCAAAATAAAAATAGGTATCCCTAAAATAGGCCTAATTTGAGTATTCAAGATTTCAAAATAAAAATGAGTAGTTCAAAAATTTTTAATAATTTTTGGGGCCCTAGGCCATGGCCTGGTGGGCCTTGGCCCATGGACGGGTGTGGCTCTCATGTAAATTAGTTCTCAATCATTTTTATTATATAACTTTTCAAACATTTGAACTTGGAGGGAAAGAAAAAGAAGAAAAATGTTATTCTTCTCATCTCTACGTTTTTTTCTTTTTCCCATACGAATTCTAAGTTCCAAATGATAAGTATATTATTTTCCAAGTTTTTCTCCTTGTTTTGAACAGCTTTGCTTTGAATCAGAATTAAAGACAACTACCAAGTACGGAGAACTCTATCTACCACTTTCTCTTTCTCCTTCACCGACCCCTTCTTCCTCGGACTTGCCATTTTCTGCAATTCCCCTTCCCATTTGCAATTCCCTTTAATGGTTTTGTGTGTGTGTTTTGATTAGTATGTATGATTTTTACGACAAAAACATACATTTTTTTCACATACATCCTTTGGTGAAAAGAATATTTGAAAATTTAAAGAAATTTTTTAATATTTTTAAAAAAATTCTAGAAAAACCTTTTAAAAAATTATTAACCAATTTTTATTTGAAAAAACCATTATACAAAAAAAAAAAAAAATTGAACCAAACACAGATGAATCCTTAAACCTGCCAAAGCTTTAGTTACAATATATTCTTTTAGTACTGGATAAAATTGTTTGGGTTGTTGGGCTTTGGGCACTCTCCCTTCGTAGGCTTGTAGCGGCCCATCCAGGAGACAATATTTTAGGATGTGTTTGGAACTGATAAAGTCACTCATGGGCAATGAATGAGAACAAGCAAAGCTCAACAGTCCAAACCCACTTATTAAGAGGCCCAAGCTTCTACAAAAAATTTGAAAGGCCCCTTGTCTGTTTCTAATTTCTTTTTTGGGAAAATCACAAAAAAAGAACTAGGGTGACTGAAAACAAATTAAACTTTATAATTTTAATTGTAACAAATCAAAACCTGTAATTTTAATTTGATAACAATTTAAATCGAGCAAGCAGAATTTGATTCATTGTCAGAATTTGATTTTTTTTCTTTCTCTCCAGGGTTTTTCGGCAGTTGTTGGTCCCATTGAAGTGGGAAAAGCAGTGTGATTGATGCTATGTTGTTTGTGTTCAGAAAGTGAGCCAAATAGGTAATTTATTCAGTTCTTCATTTTTCTTTTGAAAAGAAAGAAGAAGATAAATAAAAATAAATGAAATCCAAAATTAACTAGACGTAATA
>BRYF01000004.1:16346011-16356011 GCA_030159135.1 Actinidia polygama | reverse complement strand
GGAGGTCACCTGGAGAGTTGAGCATTAGGTCCTCCCATAGCTTCTCGCCCGAGGTCAATCTAATGAGCTTATAAATGACCACGACGAGCTCCTCTGAGCACTCCTTGATCTTGTTGTAGAGCTTCCAATAGTTGTGGAGTGATTCATTTTTGCTCTTGCAAAGCATCAGAAGAGAGCAGACACCTTTGAGGGAGCTTGTTGAACCACTTCAGCCCAAGGTCGCCTAGGCTCAATGGAAACACCCTGCACAGCAATGCGTTGAGGAGATTCCAAATTGCCATCACCTGCCTAAAGTGGCTGATGTGCAACATCGGGTTTGACTTCTCGTCGTACAAGGTAAACTATGGGGGGATGAACTTCTCTGAAGTATCCATTCCCTTAATCTCTTGTGCGAATGGGATCTGGTATCTCTAGATTTGTTCTCTTGGTGCGGACTTGGCAATCCTAGTTATTGATCTCTATAGGACAATGGTTTTTCCAACCACTGTTGTTTTAGCAAGCAACTTTGAAACAAGGCCATCATAAACTACAAGTTCAGCTCGGCCTCGTGAAAACGGGTTAAGGGCAGGGCAACCTGAATCACAAAAACTCCGAAACTTAATAGTCGCCCATCAATGTTAGATGGGCGACCACAAATAGAATAAACAGACAGATCCCAAAATCAACAAATCACAGACGATACTACAGATGCAAATCACTAAGGATTCTAAAACTATGGAAACCCAAATGGGTCGAACAGAAGTAGGGATATGTGCATCGCAGGCATTCAAGGAAAGAAAAATCTTGTAAAGGATCCATAAAAAACTTACAGTGATGGTCTGAAGAAGGGACAGTCGTCAAAGTAAAGAAACAACATCGAAATCGACGATGGCAATGTAATCAGTGTCAAGAATGGCAGTCAAACGACAACAGAACTCAGGTGCGTACTTCTCTCTATATAATGCTCTCAGAAATAGATAATGAACAGTGTTTGGGAATCAGGGTATTTATAGGGAAGCCCAAAGGGCCCGAAACTCGCCAAATACACCCTTAAGGTGCGTCGTTTGGCGGGCCAAATTTTCACTCTGAGGCAATCAGGAGCTTACAAGTGGAAGCTTAATCGTCGCGCGTTTTTGCCAAACCACCCTTAAGGGTAGGTGAAACGCTTCGGCATATGCGCCCAAACTGAGCTCCAAGCTATCAAACGTTGACGCGTGGTGCCATAGTACAACAAAGTAACAGCCCAGTACGGTGAAAGTACAACTTGCATGAACTGGCATACCCTCCCTACCAAGCTCCATACCAAGTATCACAAACATCTAGCTCACATGACCTCGACCCGCAATGATTCAACTCATGTGAACTAGAGGGCAATTGTAAGGGGATAAAATACTAGCTCTGGTCGAGTTAGGGCAAGCACCGCCATCGGACTGTTGCTCTATAGCAAGCTGGGTGGGGTCTTTGCGCCGGAGCTCGATCGAGATGCAACGGAAGGCAACAATCTCAAGGCACATCAGGGGACAAAAGGTAACTTGCACGACGAGGTCTCCTCCGACAACCTGCACTTGGATCAAGACGCCGGCTACATGACAGGCTAGCTACTAGTTGTGCTTTAGTGGCATGGTTAGGTCAGCTGCCTACTCTTTGACACAACAATCAGTGTGTCCCGGCACTTGCCGAGCTGCAGTATATCTAGTGACATAACAATTAGCGCGTCCAGGCACATGCCAAACTGTGTTATATAAGTCCATGCCTTATTCATTCAAAGGTATGCAACACTTGCTCTCTCAAACCTTAAACACACTATCTCTCTAGAACTTTCGGTCACTAACTTGAACGTCGGATAGCCGTTCCCATTGTTTCTGTATTACAACTCGGTCCAGCAAGCTTACAAACACCGTCAAACACCGCCAACCGTCGTGCAGCCATCGCAGATGTTGGTCTTTGATTTTCTCTCTTCCATTTATATCACTCACCCCTTACAGTAGTGTCTTTGGTTTTGGGTTTGAGCTTGAAATTGTCTTTTCAGAATAGGACCATAGAAAATTTGGACAAACTGGAGTTGTATGTTAAAATCACTTCAAAAATATTGTATTTGCATGACTTCAACCGCTCTCTCTCTCTCATCAAAGACCCAAACTTCCCTGCATGCTCTGGCACCATGTTATCTGTCACTCCTCATCGACCCATTGTATGATTTCGTATATCTCAACATTGACGACAAGCCACTCACAGCCCATTAAAGAACCTTCACGTTGCCACAAAAACCCATCTCTAGGTTCACCGGAAATTTTAAAAAATGCATCTTAACAACTATGCCCCAAAATCATCACCTCGTTGAAATTTATATGCTCGATCATAGTCATCATATGATAGAGAAATATGCGACGTCATATACACATGTATATAAAAATAGATATTTATATATGTTATACTTCTATATACTCACCATTTTTTCCCAATTGATGCTCATGTGGTCTCTGTTATTTCAACCGGCAAATGTGTATAATATGTATTGTCTGAACCCCAATTGATGCTCATGTGGTCTCTTTTATTTCAACCGGCAAATGTGTATAATGTGTATTGTCGGAATGAACATCAAACCTTTTTCCATTTTCAGGAAAAAATCATTTATTTTAGATAGGTTTTTAAATCTATACAATCCTGTAAGAAAATTTACCAGCAGTTCATATGTATATATATATAGTATGAGAACTATATTAAGGACAGTAACAGTGGTAAATAGAGTCGAGTGTTTACAAACATTTGTGTTGAAAGAAATTCCAACTCAAAAAAGTCTTTGGCATGCATGTGCGTGTCATCTCCTCTTCTTTTTTTTTGGGTGGACCTCTTGTCCCCAAAAAACTTGGTAGTAAAACAATCATACAAAAACACACTGCACCCAAAGCATTTCACCAGACAATTAGGATATGTTTGGTAACGTTTTTACATTTTTGATTTTTTTTTTTTGTTTTATGTTTGTCTAATTTTGTTTATTTTTTTGTAAAATAGAAACTAAAAATATGTTTGTGTTCACTTTTTTTTTAAACTATTCCAAATGTCCTAATTAGATTGGGAATATTCTAATAAGATATTCATGTATGCATGATAAAGCACTTTAGCTGAGGTTGGATACCTCGCCAACCATGGCTGTGTTTCTGAAGGTGAACCTTGGGTGGGTGCTATATATGAGTTGTTGGGGATATACCTATTTGTGTCTTTTGTTGTCCCTGTATATTTTTCATTAGTGCCATTGGATGGGGACTAAGTTGGATGCGTCGTATTTGATATTGTTTGGATGTTTTTTACATGGATCATGTAAGCATGAATATTCTTGACCAGTTGTTCCTTTTTTTTAGTATTGTAGGCCGTTTATTAGGATTGTAAGCTATTAACTTCCTAAGCACTATGGACTAACGAGAACGAGTGAATCACTAGACCGATTAATGGTATAAATGATATCGAAGAGCACATGAAGATTAATCTAGGGAGGCCATTTCCTTGTGTGAACACTACAAAGGCCATAGCCCAATCCTTGTGGGTTTTACTAGTTATTTGATATGACCATCTATTCTAGGGAGAAGTCAATCAAGAATTTTTTTACCTCTAAATTACTCTTGTTCAACCACATAAGAACTATTTACTGTGATTGACGCCATTTGATTTTGGTCCTTGTGCATGCTTGTATCATTTGTTTTCATGTTAGCATGTAGAGTGATGAAAATTGTCAAATATTCTTATAATTAATGACAATTTGATGAGCCATAATGCAGATTTTGGGTTGTGATTTATACTGCTAATGTCAATTTGATCAGCCATAAGGTATTTATTTGGGTTGTAAACTCTTGGGTTATATATGATGTTGTTTTGTTGCTATATGGGATCAATCTAATTTTTGCTCTTTCATTGAATGCCCTCACCAACAAGTTTCTTTTATATTTTGTATTTTACATATATATATCAGTTATTATTGTCATCGAAGTTGGGTAAATCTTTTTTTCTTATTTTTTTATTTACCATGTTCTTATGCTTTTTGATTAGGTAACTATATTTCTCATGCTTCAAAACCATGTTCTTAGCACTGTCTCGACTATAATCTTCAAATGCCCGTTTTGGGATTTTAGATACTAAAATCAGCACATAGCTAGGATTTACGTGAGATTTGGCACGTAAAACCATTTATTCAATAAAATCGTTCACATATTAGTTTTTACATTCTTGTGATGTATAATGCTGCGTAGTTTTATGTTTCATATAGTTTTTTCTTTAAAAAATTTCTGTTCACTTTTCAGGTAATTGAGAAAGAGATTGGGGACTTAATGCTTCATTTATCGTGATGGGTGGTTGTTCTCTTAGCAAGCTTACTTATTTCTATTTTTTCTTTCATTTCAAAATATATGTTTTAGTATCCTTCTTTATGTTTAAACTTCAAAAGTGTAAACTTGAGCACCATTGTTTTTGTTTAGTTTGTTATGAGACTGTGTTTTGTTCTTATTTAAGTTCGATGAGTGAATGCGTATGCGAATAATGTGTCGCAGGTAAAATTAAAGGGAGAAATAGTTTTTTTTTTAAAGAAATTTGATATTTGCGACAGTTCTGACACTATTTGCAACGGATTGAAACCAACGCAAAGGTATTTTTTGACTTATAGTGCCTATAAGATTTTGAAATATCCAAAACGCAGAGAAATCAAAATTATTATCATACAAATTACACATATATGATACAATTATTCCAAACAATTGAATTGTCTAACTTTTTTATTTCTATTTTATTTTTTTCACTAAATCTATTATCCAAATAAACGAAAATAAAAAAAATTAGACGATTCAAGCATTCGTATTTTAGTATGTGAGGCACGCATCAATTAGATAGACGGATACTTTAACATTGACAGTTAAAATTTGGATAGATTTCTTAAACGACTTCCTAAATATGCGCTCCATGTCAATTTAGTCTCACATGTATCAATTTTTTTAATTTTGTTTTGAAAGTTAACAAGTGGTATTAAATCACTGTCCAAATCAATGACGAAGGACATTTTGAATTATTTTTATATAAAAAATATTTAAGGGCATTTTTGAGAGAGAGAGAGAGAGAGAGATGATCTATGATTGAAGATTGAAGTTGGGGTTTTGATCGATTGAGGTAATCGAAAATGTAGATCTAGATATAGATGTAGAATGGGCTGGTGATGTGCAGGGAGGAAAAGCTAATGGAGCGGCCTTTAATGTAATTTGATCTGTTATACATAGGCCGATCATGTCACAAAATAGCCACAACCGGACCTATGAAGCACATTAATATTTGTTAGCTAATATATTATAATGTGTATAGAATAAGTTATTAGAAGAATGGGGTATCTTCTAATGGGGTACCCCATCTTTTTCGCAGTTGAGAAATTGCCTCTTGGGATTTGCGACGTCCATGAACTCAAATGGGTTGGCTTGTGGCAGTAACTCTTTCTTGCTCTTTTTTTTTTTTTTTTGCCTGAAGGAGGAAATATATGTAATCTATGTATAGAGAGAGGGCAAGAGAAGTGGAAAGAAAGTTCCCTACAGAAACAACAGCCCAGTTTACACTTCCTCCTACCCAAAATACAATTCCTTTATGGATTTAGACGGAAGGTTAACATTGATGCGGGGCAAGGTATTCGTCAGCCAACAAGTTATAGAGCTCGACAGGATGTTACATCGGGCCAATGTTTATGTCGCCAGTCGTTCTTCATCTCGCCATAGGGCGACGATAATTATGCCCGTCCAAATGCCCTACCGTTGTCCACCTTTGATGAGCACATCGCCAGATCGCCATTATGATCATGATCGCCCATTATGTCATCGCCAGTAACTCATCAGTATAACGCAAGATCGCCAGTCTCCACACCACGAATGGGCGAGGTGAAATACATTGCCTTATGAGAAATCGTCTCCATACGAACTCCATCTCAACAGGAATTTTACCTACACAAGGAAACTACCTCTGAAGAGATTCTTTCCATCACGACACCTACAATTACGAGATGTTCTCCAAATGTCAAATCTCCCCATTATATCTTCGATATTCCCGAGATATATTTTCATACTTAGCCGTTTGAGGATCATGCCGCAGTTTTCTTACATGGCTATCCATTCTCCATCTATATAAAGGTCGCTCCCCATCATTATGAGGTACGATTTTAATGACTGACACACACTGCTGTGCTTTCTCACGCTTAGCCTATATTTGCCTTGGTCTGATTTCCACGCCGGAGGGAGTTTGAGTGGCCTCGCTTTGGCTGTTTACTTTTGTTCATTGTTGCGCAGGTCACTCGAGTTGTGCCGAGGTCCAGAATCGAGGTCTCAGAGCAATATTGATTGTTGGATTGCTCGCCCAGCTTTCTAACACAACAGTTTGGCGTCGTATGTGGGAACGATTGTTCTCAACCTTCTATGCACCTGCGCAGCCGTTGTGTACCCAAACCAAACCAAGTGCCAGCGGCCCTTTAGATAATAGAGCTCGTCCCATGGCCAATACCAGCCAAGCTCTGGATCTAGAGGGCCTTCACCGTGAGATACACGGTATGGCCGAACATATGAGAGTCATGAATGAGAATAACGCCCGTATGCTCTAGCTTCTCGCCGCAGCCAACCCACCATCGGTCGCACCTCTTATTCTAGATATTGAGCGATCTCATCGCTTGCACGACAATAATTCCCAGAACAATCATAGTACTGGCCGAGCATAAAAAAGGCGACATCGATCACCAAGTCCTCCTCGACGTGAGAATTCCTCTTCAGAATCTCAATCATCCAGCGAAGCTCCAAAAGTGGAAGGCGAGAAAGTCAAGAGAGGGAGATCTCCTCGCCGAAACAATCCCCAAGAGGCGGAGCACTTCCACCTCCCAAAAGATTCGGGATCTAGACGCCCGCCTTGATGCCATCAATATGGGTGCGGGTGCCCTAGTGACCGTGGATACGTTGATCAAGAAAACTGAGCCACCGTTCACGGAGAGGGTGATAAGAGTCAAGGCTTCCTCCAAGTTCAAGCTACCTACTCAGCTCGGAATCTACGAGGGAAAGACATCCTATGGACCATCTAGACTCGTATAAAAGCTTGACGTCGCTCCAGGGTTGTGTGGACGAAGTGATGTGCAAAGCTTTTTTCTGCCACTCTAAAAGGTCCAACGAGATCATAGTTCAAAAAGTCACCTCCTGAAACCATTGATTAGTTTGGCGACTTGAGCAGGCTTTTTGTCGCCAACTTCATGAGCTGCAGAGTTAGGCAGAAGAGCGCCTCCCACCTTTTCAGAAGGAAATTTCATTCACCAGAAGGAAATAGAAGATTTGAAAGACTACGTAAAGCGGTTCAACCAAGCCATATTGGAAGTTGAAGATCCCAGTGACAAAGTGGTGATCATGGCAATGATGGAGGGGCTTCGCCCGAGCCCTCTATTCGATTCCCTATTGAAAAATGTCCCCAAAACCTTGTCAGCTCTCTAGAGCAAAGTAGACAAATATATTGCCGCGGAGGAATTGGACGAGGCCAAACAAAGACAGCGAGGAAGAGATGATAAGAGGAAGGAGCCAAACACCAGGAGGATAGACTCCAGGGATGAGGCAAGGAGCAAAAGGCTAGATCGGGATCTAAGGCGACGAACCAACGATAGGCATCCTCGCACTCCACCTTGCCGCCCAAATCTGGTGCTACCTCCTCTTAACGCCCCCATTGCCCAAGTACTGATAGAAGTTAAACATGAGGAATTCATCAAATGGCTCGAAAAAAAGACTGATCCTCGGAAGAGGAACAAGAATAAGAATTGTGAATTCCACTGAGATTACGACCATAACACAAAAGGCTGCTTTTAGCTGAAGGAACAGATAGCCAACCTTATCAAGAGGGAATACTTGAGAAAATATATTTCTGATCGCCCGCCTCCTAACTCGCTAGAAAGGAGATATAGTGACAATAGACTAACTGCTGGCGATATACAAGTGATCCATGGTGGATTTGGATCCGGTGGATGTTAAAGCTCGTCCAGGAAAAGACACGCCAGGAGTGCTAGTGGGTGAGCTGAGGGAGAAATCTATAACCTCTCCTCGACAGTCATTGATATTCACTCGCCCATCACTTTCAACAATGATGATCTAAGAGGTTTACACCTCTCTCATGATGATGCCTTGGTTGTGTCGCCCGTCATCGCCAACTTCAATATTCAAAGGATCTTATTTGACAACGGGAGTTCAGCGGATATCTTGTTCATCTATGCATTTGAAAAAATGAAGATTAGACTAGATAAGCTGCACCCGTTCCATACTCCCCTAGTAGGCTTTAGAGGGAATATGACGCATCCACTCAGTTGGATCAAGTTACCGGTAACCTTAGGGACGGACCCACACCAGATCACCGTTGGCAAGACTTCATCGTGGTAGATTGCTCTTTACCCTACAACGCAATTTTGGGTCTCCCAACTTAGGAGGAATTAGGGCAATCACCTCAACCTACCACCTGAAAATGAAGTTTCCAACTTCTATAGGGGTGGGCGAGGTGAGGGGCGATCAAAAAGTGGTCGGGAAGTGTTTTATTTTGGCCATGAAGACTGAAACCCCCCGGTTCCAAGAGCCCAATAGCAATTACAGATCGAGAATGGAGAGATGGAAATGCCTAGGGATGAGATGGAACAGATCGCTTTAGTGGACCCTAGAGAAATCGAGAACACCAAACCCCTTGAAAAAATCACCCCAATCTCGATACATCCTGATTATCCTAATCACCACGTTATGATCGGCACTGAATTTACCGACGAGCTGCGTTCCACCCTAGTGGACTTCTTGATGAAAAACTTTGACATCTTCGCTTGGTCGTAGGGCGATGTCCCGGGCATTAATCCTCAAGTCGCCATGTATAAATTATTCACCAACTCCGAATATCCCCCAGTTCGCCAAAAGAGAAAGAAATTTGCCCCTGAACGCCTGAAAGTCATGGAAGAAGAAGTGGCCAAACTCATTAAAGCCAATGTCATTAAAGAAACCCATTAGCCTGACAGACTATAGCTCAACGTGCACTCACGAACGCCGCATACTATGTCAGTGAGTAGGTGGCTGACCCAACCATTCCCCTACGGCCTGGCTGATAGCCCGTCATCATTCGGTCAACGTCTTCACATTGATATGGGGCGTCAGAATGGACTTTGATGTGTAAGACACCTTCTGTTCCTTGACATCCCTCGGTAATTTAGCCTACCTTTATTCTTCATCCGAGCTTCAGCGTGGTTAATACCCTGAGCCTGCCAAGTAACAGCAGCTCGGCAATGGCGATACCTTTAGCTCAGATAGTGACCGTCTGTGATAGCATATGCACCGAGCTCTGACGCATAGAACCCCGAGCTAGCTCTTCGCGGTAGCTTTGCGGAGGTTTCCGCCCTAGCGTGGCCAGATTTTATCCTTGTGCATTTTGTCCCCTTAAAAGTACTGATGACAATCTATAGCGCCTAGTAATGAGATGAGAAAAAATAGAGCTTCATAACTCTCTCTCTTTATATTGGTGGCCACCTAGTACTGAAGATCTTACATAACCACGCCATCTTCTCCTCTGTCGCATCAGTTGGTTCGGCACATCCTTCGTCGGCACCTTCGACGCTCTATATCCTCCGTCATTCGGCTGATCGCAACCCTTTATTTATTTATTTTTGTTTCTCTACCTCTTTAGCCAATTGTACCGGAACTCCCTCTCTATGGCCCTTTTTCCCTTGAGCTTTTGTTCCACAATTTACGTGAACACAACCACCAATATGAATTTGCATGTCCATGATCTGTGACAATACATCATAGATTGTCCAATCCCTTTCTTCTTGGGAACTTTAGTGATCTGCATCATTGGCAATGTCTTCGCTTATTTTCTCACTCAGCTATGAATTTGCATGTAAGCTTTGTTAATGTTTGGGCTTTTTAGGTTCTTTATTTTGGGGATTTCCTAGGGCTCTAACCCCCCTATATTTGCGCATGCACACAAGTTTCGTAGGTCAGAGGTTGACTTCTTGCACGAT
>BRYF01000004.1:16341011-16343511 GCA_030159135.1 Actinidia polygama | reverse complement strand
AAAATATTGAAAATATATATAAATAATATATACATAATGTCAAAAGATAAGAGACAACAAGTCTTAAAAGTAAAAAAATACAGATTTTCTACATCTAAAAATATGAGAGTTGAAAAGGCTCAAAAAAGTCATTAAAAAAAATGAATTAAATTTTTATTAATTTAGTAAACATGTACATATATGAGTCTTCTTTCCAATTCGAAAAGAATCACCTTCTTTGGATATGTATAGAGAGAGTTATTGTTAAAATAATAAACTCAGGTAAATAATTCTAGAGAGCATAAAAAGCTTAAAAAAGTCATTGAAAACAAATAAATTAAATTTTTTGTTAATTCAATAAACATGTAGATATATGAGTTTTCTTTCCAATGCAAAAAGAATCACCTTATTTGAATATTTGTAGAGAGAGTTATGATTAAAAAGGTAAACTCGCGTAAAAATTCCAAAGCGCAGGAATTTTCATACTTAGAAAATTTTCACAGCTTTCGAAGGTAAGTAAAATCCACTAATAACTCCTTGAATATAAATGATTTAAATTTTTATTAAAATATAAAAGTTGTAGATATTTGTTCTATATTTCTTTTAAAAAAAGAATTGTGTAGAAAAAATTATACCCGAAACACTTAGATCAACTCCAGAGAATCATTAAACATAAATTGATATCAACTTAAGTTATTGTTGAGTAAAACACTCAAACATGAAAAATAATTAAGCAAATATTACAAATAAAGATTAACCTCATTTTGTTATCATTAAAACACATATTTTGTTAACATCAAAACAAGAAATATCAAAGAAACACTTGATTAAACCTTAGATTAACATTCTCTCTTTTTTTGAATACTTGTTTAAATCTCATATAACAGTCCGAGCTAGGGCCATTGTTACTCCCGAGTTGTCGCTGCTCAGTAAGCTTGGAACAATAACCGCGCTAGAAGCTTGGACGAGGGGCAACGGCCGGCGGTGATCCCAATGGATGTTAGAGGATAGAAGGTGGCTTACACATCAGAGTCCCTTCTGATAGTCCCCACACCCGAATGGAGACGTCGGCAGTTGATGATGAGCTACTAGCCAAGCTATAGGGACATGGTTGGGTCAGCCGCCTAATCACTGATATAGCAGTCGACGCGTACGTGCACGCACCGAGCTGTAGTTGTTCTCACAAAGGTATGCGCAACATTTCTATTGAACCATACATACACTTTCTCTCTCTAACTTGACCGTCGGATGGCCGTTTCTCAGAAATAGCTCCGGCGATCAATCTCACTGTTTCGGTGATTACAGCTAGGGCATTGTAGGTTGGACGGACGACGGGTTAAACTACGTACACAATCGTAGAACCGCCGCGGGTGTCTATTCTCGATTTCCTTATTTTCTTCCTTCAAATAATCAACCCTATAATTGATGCCGTTTGTGAGAAATCGATTATAGACATTCGCAAAACTAGTTCAGATAGTGTTGCAAAGTAACAACTGTTCCAACAGTTGTGAAACTCGTAGGGAGACCCCATGCACCCAAAACTCATTGGCGACGAGGGGGTAAACTATTGGAGGACGCACAAAGGGCGACAAAGGTCACATTTGTGCAAAATCTAGGTCGGTTACTCCTTGGAGGAGCACACAGTCGGGATATAACCATCGAGCGCCTGTAGAGGCAGTTGTCAAACTGACCCAAATTATGGTTGACAACAGGCTAATGAGGCCAGCCGAAACTGCAACGCCAGGGCAAACTAAAGACCGAATCAAAGAACCGACCTAACCTCCTCGAGAAGGTCGGGACAAAAAGTAACATATATCTCATGTCAGTCTGGATAGTCGAATGGACAGCAAATCTGTGGCGACGAGCAAGCAGAGAAGGTCACCTGATCGAACCAAGTCTGGTGTGGATCTCTGCAAGGTGCTCAACGCCAAACGTAACCAAGAGGGGGATTTGTGAGTCAAACTCAACGGATGGAGGGCGGCGACAACCAACAAGATTATTCTTGCGGACTCGGTGGTCCGTACAGCCCGTGACGAACAGAGGGAGGCAGCCCCTAGATACCAGACTCCATTCTCGCAAGAAATCGAGGAACTGGACCCATCAAAGAAGTTCACGCCGCCAAGATTCACCTTATACAATGGGGAGTCCAACTTGAGGTCCCATGTGAGTCACATCAGGCAGATGATGTCACACTCCCAACCTAGACATAATTAATTCTTAATTAGATGGGATGTGATCGCACAGGTCACCATACCTGCGAACGACTTCTACCATTCACCATAAATTTAATCTAATAAAGATTAGATTCCTAAACATTCTCGGATAATTAAAAACAAACCATTTATATGCATCCTAAACAAACTCTTTTAAAGTTTAAGACATTTTACAACCAGCATAAAAATTTGACGAAACTATGGAAATATAATGGCGAGGCCTACAACTCCAAACTCAACCAGGAAAGCCACCACAGTTAGGACTATGACCACAGTGAACTAGACAGTTATCCATATCTCCTCATCTG
>BRYF01000004.1:16326011-16336011 GCA_030159135.1 Actinidia polygama | reverse complement strand
CCCAATTGCTATGAAAGAAATATGCATGAGTTGTAGATTGTTTCTACATTAAAAACTTGTTAGATTCTCAGTTAGCTAGCTCACAAGGTGGTAGTATAAATTAATTGTTAGAACAGTTAAAATCTCTATGGACGGACGTATGCATAATTTGTCAAATCACGTAAATTTTGGTCTTCTCATAGTTTGGTTTTTGGTTCTTAATTTACTTTTTGGTATTTTCACCAAGAGCTATTAATATATTTGAAAGTGATAAATAAATAGGACAATGTTGAAATTAATACCGCTAAATTTGAATTATAATGTAAAAATTGCACGTCTTCTTTAAAAAGTTAAAAGTTCTAAATCGAATCAAAAATATGAGATGGAGGTAGGAGTGGGCATTGGTCCAATAGCCAGCCTAGCAGTTTGTGTTTTTAAGATCTATTGGATTCATATTTTAAACTCATATATATATATTGGGTTGGATTTGAGAATATAATTTATAACCCGGTACGATTCGTATATATACAATATAATTAATTTTATATTATTATTTGTGCAATTATTTAAAAATTCTTTAAAAAAATGGAGAAAATAAAGAAAAAATGATTGTATTTTATTTGGTATCATATTCATGGACTTATATAATCACTTTGTTTTGAAAATTATACATAGAATTTTAAGTATTAAAGAAAATTAATTTGTTTAGATTTTTCTAAGATACTATAAACTACGAATGGTATACTTATTTTTTTTTAAAATATAATTAACAAAATATAATTGCTTCAATATATTTAACATTTAGGAGTTTAAACAAATGGGCGGTCTTAATGGGTGGGCTTGAAAATTTAAAAGCTTTTAGAACTGGACTTGAGAATTCAATATTAGGCCCATGTCGGGTTTACAAGGCATAAGTAGACATAAACTTTCGTAACATATAGTACAAGCCTAGCTTGATCCGATTAATGTCCACCACTATTGAAGTTTAAATTCCAATTTTGGTATATATATATATACACGTTTATGTAAATATTAATATATTAAATGTTTTTTTAGGGAATCTCAAATATGATAATTCATTTGTAGGGGGGGGGGAGTAGTTGAAAATAAAAACTCTTACAAAATCTTAATTTTTTGTAAGATAAATTTTGAGAAAAATTAATGATAAGAATCACACAAGTTTTCTATAACCACTCAATGTCATATTAGTTATGACAATTATTTAGTAGCGGATATGAACTTATTTGCATATAATTTAATCTGATTTACGACTCAATATAAAACTACTAATTAATCACTAAATATGAAAATACCTACAACTAATTATCGGTTACCATGAAAATATACATCTAGCTATAAGTATAAATATGAATACCTACTGATTACTCTTCAATATCGTTTATCACTTATAGCCATTCCATTACGATTTTTGATAAATACTTTATTTTCATAATTTTTTACTTAAAAACTAAAGTTTTCATAATTTATGGGATATCCTCATACTCGAGTGGTAATTTCTAATACATGTACATGTATAATGATCATTGCCAATGTTGAAAAGAAAATCATCCATGGTGACCTCCTAATAGCTATTCCACTAAAGTTTTTGATAAATGCACTATTTTTATGATTTTACTTGCATTTAATTTTTTTTATAATTTATAGTATATTCTCATACTTGAGTGGTACTTTCTAATAAATGTATTTGTATATTGATCATTGCCAATGGTTGAAAAAAAAATCATCCATTACCATATTTTTTAATAAATACACTATTTTCATGATTCTACTTGCAACTAAAGTTTTTTATAATTTATGGTATAACTTCATATTCAAGTAGTAATTTCTAACACGTATATGTATATTGATCATTGTCAATTATGAAAAAAATTAATTATTTCATTCCACTGTAATTTTTGGTAAATACACCAATTTCATGATTTTACTTGCAAGTAAAGTTTTTTTCATAATTTATAGTATATTCTTATACTCTTAGTGGTAATTCTTAATACATGTAATTGTATATTGATCATTCTTAATAATAAAATAAAAAGAAAATTTATTTCTACACTCTAAATTTTGATTTCTACACTCCAAAATAAGAGTGTAGAAATTATTTTTCAATAAAAAAGATTCAACCATTATTTAACACTTGTATATTGATCATTGTCAATTGTAATTCTTTTTTCAATAATTTTCTAATCAAATTACATGAAGTGATAATTTTTTTCACCACACAAATTTTATAGCATAGTCTAATCAAATCACGTGAAGCGATAACACAATTTCTTGCTTGAAAAGTTATTGGTTATCATCTTTTATAGCATAGTCGATCACACTTTTTTTATATCATCTTTTATGGCACAGTTTTATCACACTTTTATAGCATAATTCAGCACACTTTTTATTGACACTATAGTCAATTTAATCACTTAGTCATTTAAAGTTAGACTGACTCGGTTAACATTTCAATGTGACACTATAGTTGCTTAATATTACTCACAAACCGGTATAAACCCCTATTCTCATACAGTTCATTTGAAATCATTAAAAATTTCAAACTCCGAAAAATTTAAAATACATAAATTTGAAATTCACGTATTCGAACAGATTCGAGTAACAATATACTATTACGTTGTAATGGACATCTCAATTCTCTCTAGTGTTAAGTAAAAGTTGAAAGGTTATTTATCTTTTTTTTTATATTTATTATTATTATTATTATTATTATTATTATTATTATTAGAGCAGCAATTACTCAAGTTTATAGAATTTTTATTTATTTTATTTATTTTTATCCAATTTGCTCTAGCTAAAACATCTCAATTTTAACATTTTGGCTAAAATATAAAAAGTAAGTTAAAAAAATCAACTAAAAAATTATCTAGTCTTTTAGCCATTAATTAATAAAAAAAATCACTGACTTATGGGTTTACTAAAAATCTACACTAAATTGGCTCTGAAAATCGGGCTAAAAAGTCGAGATATCTATCTATCATTTATATTGCGATTGGTTGTATGATCAGTTGAAAGAAATAGGTAAAAAACTTTATTATAAAAATTTAAATTATTTTGATGCTAAAAAATCAGAGAAAATTAGTTTTAGATAATTAATAAATACTAAATATGATTTTTTGAATAATTAATATTTAAAATATCAAAAACTATGAGAGAGAGAATTGGGACCAGCGTGAGAATAGAGAGGATAAACGTATACTTTTATTTGAGAGGACACTTATGCGAGGATGAGAGTTTTAAATTGTTAACGTCCCACCCGGTCTAAAAAAACAGTGGTTAGAATTTTAAAAATAAAATCTAAGGTCCAGTTCTTTTCGGAACTGATACCAAAAAACTGTTTGCAGGTACCACAGTCGGACCCTGTACAAGTCATGCCAAATAAAAAAATAATAATATTTTCAAATATAGTAAATAGATTGTCACAAGTTAATTGAAAGTAGTGATGCAGTAAGTAGGACACTCAATTATAGATATTGTAACACTTATTTTGACGAGACCATACTCAAAAGTACAATCGTTGATTAAAAGAAGGCACCAAAGACAATCAACTCATTGTCCAATGAATTTTCAACTAAAAAGTAGTACACTTTTGGATTCCTTGCCTTCCAAACCAAATCTTGCAAGGTAATCTCCACGAAAGTGGCGAGTAAAACTATAATTGGGCCTGATTTACCTCCCAACAAACTTGAAATCGACCGAAACTAGGTTAAAAGCCCATGAAGGCATGGAAGCTAGCTTGGGTCAAGGCCTAGGCTTTGCTCTCCATATTTTTATGGACCTGTAGAAGCTGCTTTTGGGCTTGAATATTGCTGCATTGGACTGAGCTTCAGCCTAAAAGTGCCCGTTTTGCCCAAAATGGATTTTTTTTGCTTTTGGGGCCTATAGATGGAACCCAATGGAGATGGAAATTTTTCGTTAGCATGAGGACAGTATGGGTAAGCCTGTGCATGTCTTATTTGAGACATCGACTCGTGAATCGCGTGTCAAAGTAGTAATTGAGTTAATTTTATTTAATTTTGAAGTTAGCCAAAAATTTTCCACTAGAAAAATCTCGCATCTATGTATTACTCCACAATTAGACGTGACAACGGGACACATGGTGAAATGTGTGGAAGACTCATGGGTTAACATGGCGAGTGCATGTGCAAAGGCGTGCATGGTTGACAAGTGTCGCCACGCATTACTAGGATGTGTGCATGCATGCCCCGTGGAAAGCTCGACAAACACACAGCTCAAGCTATATAAATAACCTTATGACGTCAGAGAGAGAGAAAGAGAGAAAGAGAAAGCAGTGAAGCAATCACCCTTGTTTTCTCCTACCCAGGACCAGAAATCGGGGAATCTTAGCTTGTGTGCACAAAAAGGTTTTGACATGCGCTATCAGTAAGTCTCACATATGTTCTACTTATTTAATTTTTATATAAATGAGGCATGCACTGTTGAATTGTTAAAAGTTTTAACTTCTTGTTTTCCATACGATGATATGTTACGGCTATGGACAATATTTACAAGAATACGAGGAAATGCATGCTATTTTTTAAATGTGTCATGATTTATAAGAAAATAAATGCTTGAAAAATCATGATTATTGATGACACATATCTCGAACGGTACCCTGGCTGCTAGTGGAAATAAGTAGCGAAGCAATGTAATAAGAGTGAGATCATAGCCAGATAACTGTGGGTAACGTCACACCATAAACAATTAGGGTTGCTCCCAAATTGCTGGTGGCCATTGAACATTTTGTATTTAGTCAATATTGAGTTTGAATTCTGGACACGAATTCCAAGTAAATTGGCTTAGACGAGCTGATATTTATAGTAAAAGAATTGACCTTGTAAAGTGTGAAAACTTATTTTAAAATGAATTTGTTAACTTATAATTTCATAAAAATTAGTAAGTTTAGGATATCTTAACTCACACTAGCCTAGTGTTTAAAACGTCATTGTACGTAATTGCAGGAAATCAAAGTTTTGTTGAATGCGCTCGATGGCTACCACCTTTTTTTTAAAATATGTAATAGAATGATATTGTGATGTCTAATTGCTTAAACTGGTAGTATTTTGTTGATAGGTGCGCCAGACTTGTGGCCAGAATCATAGTTACACTTAATTTACGTTTAGGGTGAATGTATAAACTTATTTTATACTTTAGCTCTGGTTAGTTATCATACTTTTTGCAAAATTTTATTACATTCGAGTATTTCTTTAATTACCGAAAATTCTGAAACAAATTAATTAATAAGTCTTAGTGAATTAATCTCACTAGCCGGTTATGGCATGAGTATTTGGGATGGGTCGTGACATCTTATATATGAAACATTTTGCTGTTTGATTGTCCAAAATGACCCAGAACCTGCCTTCCAAATTTGAGTGGTTGGGCCTCCAAGGGTGTATTGGGCTGCAATATTGAGTTGATATTGGATGTTTTGCATGGCTTTCGGCCGTAGCTTGAGGCCTCGCCAATTTGGGCTTAAAACCGAGTGTCAAGCCTTTATGGACTTTGGCTTGTTGCTACTATTTCTGGATCTTATTTGGGCTATTTAGGCTTGCGTGAAACTTATTTTCGAGTTACCAAATCCTCTAAGCGGTCTAGGCTTAATTTGATATGAATCTCACGCTTACCGAATTCCAAATTCTGAATGGTTTGGACCTGTTTGGAATATTCCAAATAAATTTTTCATGAGATCGTGTAATTAGCTAAATGCTGAGTTTTAATTTTTGTTTTTTGATTTGGGCTTATAGCCCATTACCCCTTTTGGTCCATGAGACCGACCCACAAATAATCCGAATGCCTCGCATGGAGGCTCAATTAACTTTGGATCAAATTTAGCCACCAACATACGCTTAAAACGAGTTCGGATCCTCTTAAGTGATATACCCTGGAGTGTCTCTGAAGTATTGTAAAACGATGTCATTTTATACCACTTTGGTACAAAACAACGTCGTTCCATTAAACATACAAAACGACGTCGTTTTATTTAAAGGATTTATTTGGACCATACCACAAGGGTTTATTTGTAATTTATTATATTTAAAGGATGTGGGATGGGATCCGGGTTACTGCGGTGCGGGAAGGCACCGCAGAGTTGCAGCCTGTCTGTCGAACTCCCAAAACGACGTCATTTTGGAATGAATATATTTGGAGATAAAACGACATCGTTTTGATTGGATTTTTTTTTGCCCTCCAAGGCTCCAAAACAACGTTGTTTGGAAGCGCTGTAACTTTGCGTCGCTTTTGCTCCCCGCAGGATCCCCAGACCCTTTGGGATGGCGGTTCAAGTCAAACAAAACACCCATTTGTTAAGAGTTTAAAGGCCATGTCTGATAAGTGTGTTAGTGGATGGTATTGGATTAACAATCCAGTGGGCCCATAGAAATTGTGTTTGGTTTGTACAAATTGTTGTAGGACTAATAGTCCCATGGGATTAGCAATCCTACCAATAGCCCGGATTACCCATCCCATGGGGGACACGGGATTAAGAAATTTGTCCCATGGGATTCAAATTTGTTTGCCCATATTGCCCATGTCTTTGTGGTTATTTACAGGTTGCCATTTAAGTATATAACCAACAAAAAATTTGGTAAGCCAGTCAAGAAATTTCCTTGTTTTTTCCCCAGCTTTGTTGTTGCTCCTTGAGTTACATGCAGGCTATAGAATAAGTAGAACATTATTTCCTCTTGTTAATATGTTCTGAAGCTTCTGAGCTTACAATTTGGTTATGAGGTTTCTCAACTTAAATCAATGTGATGAAACCTGTGACTAAATTTTTCTCCCCAAAGTATTAGGAATGTGTTACCATTTATATATTCCAGTTATCTGATTAATTTATGCTTATAAAAGCCCAAGAAACGGGATATGAACAAACCTTTTCCACGCTTGCATTTTTGTTGAAGATTTGCTATATTATATAGATAATAAAGTTTCTTTATGGATACCTATTTGTGATACTCTTCCAGCATATTAATAATCTCCATCCCTAAAAGTTATTTTCAGGCTTGGAAGGCGTTCAACACAAGGAATTATTACTAGAACTCGCGTTATAACACTGTTTCAACTTGATGTGAAGAATATATTTCTTCACAGTGACCTACAGGTGGAGGTTTACATGGAGCAGTCACCAACCACCACCTAGGTTCATTGCTCAGGGGGAGTTTGGCAGGGTATGTCATCTTTGAAAGGTGCTTTATAGTTTCAAATAGTCTCCTAGTGCCCGGATGATAATATCACTAGGAATGACAATTAGTGGAATGTAGACACCCCATTTTGACTAGCCATAATTTTTAGACTCACCGTTTGATTGTTGCTCGATGACGAAAAGAGTTTAACTAATTGATTTTGCAGACGAATTGAAAGTTTGATTTGCCTCGAATGTCCCGCCAATTTTCTATATTTTTAAGTAGAGGTTAGGGCATATTTTTGGGATAATTGGGTGGTTTGAAAAGTCACGAGTTTTCAAAAGAATTTTCAAAAATATTTAGGTTTTTACCTTTTTATTTTTAAAAGAAAAATCCTTTGTCTTACTTTTAGCCCCGAAAGATTTAATTAACCCAATTATTTTTGCCTAATCCAATTTGTTTTTTTTAAGCCCAAATATTTTTTTTTTAAGTCCAAACTTATTTTAGCCCAAAATGTTTTTTTACTTAATTGTTTTTTATTAAAAGAGTCGAATATTTTATTTTTGTTACTTTTTCCTTATAAAAAATAGAATATTCTCTTGAATATTTTATTTCTTAGATGGTGGAAACCACCCAAAAATATTATTTTTCTTAAATGGTGCAACCTCCCCAAATAGTTCCCTAACAAAAAAAATACCTTTTTTCTAACCTTAGGCTCACCTATAAATTCCCCCCTTCTCTTGTTCATAATTCACATTGAAAAGTCCTAGGGAAAAAATAGAGAGAATCTTTATTTTTTTGAGAGTGAAAAAATTTAGTTTTTTATAGTAGTAGTGAGATTAGAAAGAAAAAAAATAGTTTAATTTTATTTTTGAGAAGAGATAAAAAAAAAAGAGAGTTCTTATGTTAGGGTTTTTCGAGGCAAAGAACACATTTAAAAAGTTCAAAGAAGGCATTCAAAGATCATTGTTCAATCCCAAGGGCAATCCAAGACGATCCAACGGTGGATATAAAGTTTTCAATGAGATCCAACGGTTCGAATCACGCGTCTAGGCTAAAAATCCTTTTATCTTTAAATTGATGGCTTGTAGCAATATCATGAAAATAATGAAATAATTTATGGTTCAATTTTTTTTTTGAGAGCATTAGAAGCCCTAGAATTTTTAGGATATTGTGGTGTTTACGTATTAAATTCTATTTTTGCATGTTGTATTTAATTGTTCATGAAATATTTAATTAAAAAAATTCAAAGATGTTGAGTAGAGGCTAACCATAGTGGTTTGGTTAGGCTAAGTGGGTGCCTAACACCTTAATACTCGGTACTATAGCCTCCAGGCCCATCTTGGGGATGGTAGCGACTGTGTTTATCCACGGAGTCATTATATAATATGATTTCCTAGGACCTATAACTAGGTGGCTACTCCAATTGGACCTCTTATTTATAATATTAGCCGTTTTTGCCAAATGGAAATTTAGGAAAATGCTAAGTAATTATAGATAGTTAGTCTCCCGAAATAAAGGTTCTTGAGCGGAAAGGTTTTCCCTGTCAAATATTTTTTTTAAAGATAAAAAAGAAAAAAAGAATGCTTTTGAGCCACGCCCACAGGGATAGAGGAGTTCAAGATCTTTCTCCAGATAGTTTCACGCCAAAGATCTAGGAAAACTGCGGTATTTGGGTATTGAGGTGGCATGTTCTAGGGAAGGGATTAGCCTTTCACAACAGAAGTATGTGTCAGATATTTTTGATGAGACTGGATTGATGAGTTCAAAGCCTATGGATACTCCGATGGATTCTAATGTGAAGTATGTTTATGGGAACTTATGACTAATCCGGATAGTTACCAACGCTTAGTAGGGAAGTTGAACTACCTTACTTTCACTCGGCTGGTTATCTCGTTTGCAGTTAGTATTGTTAGTCAGTTTATATCAGCCCTTCGTATCTCGTATTGGGAGGTAGCTCTGAGAATCGTTAGATACCTCAAAACTTATCCTGGATGTGGCCTATTGTACTGGGCACATGGTCATCTACAAGTTTAAGGCATTCATTGATTGAGATTGGGCTGGTTCTCCATTGGATAGGAGGTCTACCACTGGATACTGTAAATTTCTGGTGGTAACCAATACAAGTGTCTCACACAAAACGTTTTTCATTTGTTCCGTTGAGGCTTCTAACATAACCTTGAGATGAGTACATTAATGTAACAGCCTACAAGCTAATAGAAAGTCTACAGCCTGAAAACATGAATCTCTATAACATGGAAATGTTATAAAAACAATAATAAATAAATTTAAATGACAGTAACTAATTTATAAGCAGATTGTACATTAGTGTAACACCAAGTCAAGCATACCTTTGAGAAATAAAAACTCATCATTTACACAATGTATTATTTAGCAACAAAGTGCACCATTTAATAAGGTAATTCAAGAGTTGATTTAAGGTCAAAAACAAATTGTTATTTGAAAAAAGGTAACCTGCACTCTATTGCTAAAGCAAGTAGCAGATGATGAACAAACCTTAAAATAGTTTCCAACAAATCAGAATGTAAATATAATGAAATAGGAATACTTTTTGAATTCTCTCTCTCAAATCAAAAATCTGAAAGAAATTCACAAATCTAAACATGGAGCTATGTACAAATTTTGAAAAGAAATTTGAAAATCTATAATGAAACCAAATCATTAAACAAAAATGAATACCAAAACCTATAGAGAACGTACCAGATAGTAATTTGCACAATCGGCAAGTGACAACAAAACCCTAACAAAATCGGTAGATCAAAAACAAAGACTGTTGAGCCATCCGCAAGAGTGACATGAGGAAGACCATGAGAAGTAGAGACATTAGAAAGAACCGAAACAGTGCCAGTCAGGTAATTAGAGGC
>BRYF01000004.1:16298511-16301011 GCA_030159135.1 Actinidia polygama | reverse complement strand
AGGTCAACATCATGATCCAAAGCGACCTAGACCAACTTAGAAAAACATACTCTTTTCCTCCTAGGGTCCCAACAAGAATTCCTGGAGAGGGCGAGACGATTTTGTCAGCTCGCCCAAGCGAGGTGGCTTTTTATGAGGCTGCCTTTCCGGATGGTTTAAGGTTCGCTATCTATCCTATCGTAAGGAGGATTTTAAGCCATTACAAAATCTGTCCTACCCAACTTTCCCCCAACGCCTAGCGAAGTGTCATATGGTTGTTAGTCATTTGGCGATACTTCAAACGCCACATGTCCTGCAACGAGTTTAGGTGCATGTACTCACTCAGCCCGTTGCCAGAATCGGGATGGTACTACTTCAAGTTAAGGCCTAACAAGAACATACTAAGAGGAGCGCCGAGCAACGTGAAAGGATTAAAGAAGAGATTCTTCTTCGTCTCAGGAGATGAATGGGAGTTTTTTCCGAGCATGCCTTCGGGCACAGGAATCCCGCGAGTTTCCAGATCTTGGAGCATGCCAGATAGGTCTCTTTACTTTACTTTAATTTTGTTTTCCATGAATTTCAGCTCGCCTTACTGACATTAATGGTTATTTTAGAGAAATGAGTCAACAAGTTGCCCGCCTTGTCCAAGATCAAGGCGAAGAGGATGACGGAGGTCCTCAACAGGATACACCCTGGAGGCTATTTTGAGGTTCCGAAGGTCTTATCTTCCAAGACTTTCCAAAAGTACTTCGTCCGCAGACGTATGAAGATCTCATCTAGCGGCGGAGACAATACCCAATATGAGGGAGGCAGAAGTACTTCAAGCGACGAGGGGGAGTCCCATCCTTCCCGAGGTAACCTTCATCGCAATAGTCCTATCCGAAGTGACTCCATAGAATGCCTAGGAGTTATTAGGGGGATATAGGGAGAATAACTAGGAGGGCCTTTCTTGACACCCCGAATCAGACTCTGCTCAAGTGGTTAGGGGGCAAAGTCAGGGATCCTTTCTCGGATCTTTTGCTAAGGGATCCTTTATCGGGATTTTCGAGCTTTAGCTCGGACTCTGAGTTGGAGTCTAGATCAGACTTAGGGCTGCCCTCCGATCTTAGATCGGATGGTATTACCTTTTAAACATTTCTAAGTTTAATTCTTTCATTGCCTGATGTTTATTTTGATCTTGCAGCTATGTCTTCTGGGATCAACCTGTCCACTCTCACCAAAAGGGCAGGAGAAAGGGAAGTTGCAACCAAGGACGCAGGCTCGGGAGTGACTGCCACCCTGCCTTTGAAGGGGATAATGATTCAGGAGAAGAGGCCTAGGGATGGCGCTCACGACTCCTCGCCCACCGAGAAGGTGATGTCTCTAAGGGCAAGGAAGCCATGTTGTCGCCCCTGCCTAAGAAGGCCAAATCTAGTAGGGGGCGAGTAACGTAACTCGGCAACCACCGGCACCAGGAGAGGGTCCATCTAGGTCACAAGGTCAAAACTTGGGCCTCGGGGCTTCATTTATGTCAAGCGCCCCGGTGGTAAGAAAAAATATTATCCGGGGTGATCTTGCATGGCGACAAGGAGAAGGTAGACCAATTCAATATGGACGAACTGGTCACCAAGTCTTTCCACGCCCTTGGTCAGGTACTTGATAGTTTACATTTTTTCATACTTATAATTCTTCTTTTTCTAGTGCTCACGTAGTGTTGTTTGTAGCAGGCGATCGTGCTCGTTCTTGCGCTTCGAAGCCAAGATCATCAGAATGATTATCATTTTCAGCTCTCCCGAGCAAACTTGACTGAACTCGAGATGGTTAAAGCCCAAAATCGAGCTTTCAAGGCAAAGAATGCCTTGGCCGAGCTGAGTGAACGGGCGACGAAAACTGAAGCTGAGTTGAGTGATCGGGAGATGAAGACTGAGGCCGAGCTGAAGGATAAATTTGAGGCTATGGTGCGGTTGGATGCCGAGGTGGCTGAGCTTACTAAAAAGTTGGCCCTAGCCAAAGAGCTCGCCATTGACAGGTTCAAATCCTCGCCCGATTTCAAGGACGCAGTTACAGATTCGGCTGTCAAATTCTGCAAGAGGCAGCTTACTCGCCATCACCCCAATCTTGGCCTCGATTTGGCGAGTATGGAGATGGATGTCGACTTGGTCGAGGAGGAAGAGGTGGCAAGGGCTGGAGAGAAAGGAGAGGAGAACGAGGGTGATGCTGATCCCACTCCTTGATATTTGTATATGTATTTTTTTTAATTGGCGATCTACCATCCTTGTAATCCCCTCAATATCAATGAATTGACAGTTTTCCAATATTGATCTTTTTCCTTTTTTGGCAAATATTGCATCTCACATTGGTGATCATAAACTCGAGAGATGGCAATGCGAACTTCTTTGGCGATTTTTTTTTTGTATATTTTTAGTAGAGTAGCGATGTGTTTTTTGCCATCATGAAACTAATGAGATATAATAACTTTGGCGATCACAACGTATTGCAATGGATATGCATTCAACATTGGCGACATTCATGATGGTGATCA
>BRYF01000004.1:16288511-16291011 GCA_030159135.1 Actinidia polygama | reverse complement strand
ATTTGTCTTGAATCACTTTGATCTTTTATGTGGTTTTCATCATAATATTTGGTCCAGTAATCTCTGTTTCTCCAACCTCTATCCAACAAGACGATGACCTACACGTGCTGCCGTATAGTGCCTCGAAAGGTGCATTGCCAATACTCGCCTGATAGCTATTGTTGTAAGTGAACTCCGCTAAAGATAGATGTTCCTCCTAGTTTCTTTGGAATTCCATCGCACATGGCCTCAGCAAATCCTCAAACGTTTGTATCGTCCTTTCTGATTGTCCGTCAATTTGTGGGTGAAAAGACGTGCTCAAATTTAGCTTCGTCCCCATTGCCCTTTGTAATGATTGCCAAAATTTAGATACAAATCTTGGATCCCGATCTGACGTGATTGATACTGGAGCTCCATGCAGTCGTACGATCTCCTTTATGTAGGTAGACACCATTTGATCCATGGTGTGCGTATTCCTGATTATAATAAAATGTGTCATCTTGGTTAAATGATCTACTATGACCCAAATTGAATTGTTCCCCCTCATTGTATGAGAAATTCGATAACGTAGTCCATTGTGATGTCCTTCCATTTTCACTTTGATACCGGTAATGGTTGAAGTAGTCCTACTGGCTCCTGGCACAGCTTTAATCCGCTGACATTGTAAGCATTTGTTAACATACTCCCTGATGTCTCGCTTCATACCCATCCACCAGTACATCTCCTTCAAATCTTGATACATCTTCATCATTCCTGGATGAATCCTTCATTTTGTCTTGTGTCCCTCATTCATTATCTGCTGCTTGAGATTGAAAACTCAAGCATGCAATTCTATTCCAAAATTTGAAAACATCATCTATCATTTTGAACTCTAAATTTGGTTGTCGCGAATCTTTTTGAGTTTGGGATCCTCCATTTGCTTGAGTTTGATTTCTTCTAGGATTGTTGGTTCTGCGATAATCATTGCACATAGGCCCTCTATTCCACGAGTGACCACTTCCAACTTCAATTTCTCCATTTCTTTGTGTAAACACCATTGTTCCCGTAACCAATACATTCATCTTTCCTGATGCTTTCTGACTTAAAGTGTCTGCTACTACGTTTGCCTTTCCTGGGTAGTATTGAATGTTGATGTCGTAGTTTTTCATCAGTTCCAACCATCTTCATTGCTTGAGATTTAGCTCCTTTTGCGTGTAAATATACTTCAAGCTCTTATGGCCGGTGTAGATTTCACATTTCACCCCATACAAGTAATGCCACCATTTTCAAAACAAAGATAACTACTGCTAATTCAAGTTCTTAAGTAGTGTAGTTCTTCTCGTGTGGCTTCAATTGTTAGGAAGCATACACAATAACTCTCACGTTTTGCATCAAAACACGCTCCATCCCCTGATGTGACGCATCGCTGTAGTTGGAAAACCCTTCAGTGCCCTATGGTAGTGCAAATATAAATGTTGTCGTAAGCCTCTTTTTTAGCTCTTGAAAACTTAGTTCAGGTTTCTCCGTCCAAATGAATGGTTTTTCTTTACAAGTTAACTCTGTCAGTGGCACTGCAATTTTTTAGAAGCCCTTAACAAACCTTCTATAGTAACCCGCAAACCCCAAAAAGCTTCAAACTTCAAATGTTGTTTTGGGTTGTGGACAATCCACAATTGCCTTAATGTTTTGTGTATCGACCAAAATTCCGTCTCTATTGATAATATGTCCCAAAAATACTATGATGTTGAGCCAAAATTCACATTTCTTGAATTTGGCATACAATCGTTGGTCCTTCAATGTCTGCAACACTATCCTTAAGTGGTCCGCATGCTGATTATCATCCTTTGAATAGATAAGGATGTTGTCAATGAAGACGATTACAGACTCATTCAAATAATTCTTGAAAATCTAGTTCATTAGGTCCATAAATGTTGCTGGTGTGTTGGTTATCCTGAATGGCATCACTAAAAACTTATAATATGCATACCGTGTTCTAAAAGTTGTCTTCTTAATATCCTCCGACTTCACCTTGAGTTAATGGTATCCAGAACGCAAATCGATCTTTAAAAATACTTAAGCTCATTGTAGTTGGTCAAATAAATGATCGATTCTTGGTAATAGATATTTATTTTTAATTATAACTTTTTTCAACTCGCGGTAGTCAATACATAATCTCATCATCCTGTCTTTTTTCTTTATAAATAACACCGGTGCTCCCCATGACGACGAACTTGGCCGTATGAAACATTTGTCTAGAAATTCTTGCAACTGTGTCTTTAACTCCTTCAACTATGCAAGAGCCATATGGTTTGGTGTTTTAAAAATTGGATGTTTCGGGCGCGACATCAATGGAAAATTTGAACTCTCTATTCACAAGCATTCCTGACAACTTCTTAGAATATACCTCGGGAAACTCACGAACTATAGGAATGTCTGTCATAGATAAGTCTTCTGACGAAGACAACGTCACACTACACAGATACCCCGACAACCATTTCTTAAGAGTTGTTGGGCACAAGCTATGGATACAAAGTATGGGGGA
>BRYF01000004.1:16256011-16266011 GCA_030159135.1 Actinidia polygama | reverse complement strand
TTTAACTGAAAGCAAACACTAGCCCCTCGGAACTCATTCGCGGATCCGCAGGGATGGAAGCTTAGTTTGCCTCAAACGATCACCTCGATGGGGGATGACATGGCGGTAGAGTGGAACATAATTCAGTAACTCGGCAATCTTTCGTGTTTCACGACAATTGTTCAATGCCTCGATTGTGGTGGTATAATGTTCAGATCTCTGCCAGTAGCGGACACTAAACCCTGCAAAGCCGAGGTAAGAAAAAATATCAGATCTCTAAATAAAATAAGTGCAAAGTTACTCATAAAATGATGTCAAAAATAAAACAAAAATATAGAATAGTCTCTTATTGATAGGGACATAGCTCCTGAATCGCAGAAATGAAATGTGACTGAGATCATCGTCTTGGAACTCCCAGCACCCCAAAACCTAGAAAAATTCATCCAAGTACAGCTCCTTATCTGGGGCATCGGTGACTAATCTCGTTTGGGGCTGATGAGGCTTTCGGAGTTGAAGGTAGTGATTACCAGTGTACATTTGGGTTTCGAGATCTCTCCTAGGCCGAACTATGCAATACACATAGAGCAGGTCCCCAGTATTGAACTTTAGTTTCTCCCTCTTCATCAAGACGTCCACCCCTAGCATGGTCCAAATGAAATTTATTGACGCCTGCATGAAGGTGAGACGGCACAGGGCCATAACTTCCTTTAGTAGGGAACTCCAAGGAAACCTAAGACCGGCCGGTGGATCAACCAAGTTCAGACTGGTATGTGGTTACCCTCCCCTTCTACCCAATTGTCATCTTCATTAGGGTCTGGTCGCTGTATGAGAATGCCATCCAAAATGTTATGGTCAGCGCGAAATTGGGCTAAGGCCGCGTCGTCATGGACGAGCGAGCCTAGTTCAACTCCATGTTCTGAAAATAGAAGCAAATGGTAAGAATGAGCTCAACTACAGAATCCTTATAGGCACAGGCCGCGAAGCCTATGGGACAGAGTTAATAGAGCTCAATGCTAGCTCCGAACTCTGTCCCACTTGTTATGCCTAAGGGAGAGTCAACCGAGCTTGGTGCAAACTCTGAAGATCGTCTCAGGGGACACTAAGTTATAAATGGCATTCAATGGACATAAGATCAAATCCCCCTGCTACCTCGAGCTAGCATCGGAAGTAGAAGGATTGAGGGGCAGACCCGTCTTTATAAAACAAACGGGTCAGGAACGACCCAGATCAAAAACCGGAAAGCCCTAAGCACTCATCAATGGAGGATGGCGACCATATATAGATGCAAAGAAAGATGTACAAGTCACATAAACAAAAACCAGAAGCACAAAGAAGATCAAAAACTTTGGAAATGCAGAAACAACAGAAGAAGAATCATATACGCATGAACAAAAAGAAATAAAGAAAGGATTTTTTTTTGCAAAAACTTACAATGAGAAACGAAAAAAAATCAACTATCGATTAAAAAACTAGGATTAGAACTAGTGTCAGAATCAGGAATTGGCATGAGAAATGGCCTCGGGTACAAAAATCGGCGTCAAAAATAGAGAAAGCACAGCGGTCGCACTCTTTCTCTCTCTAGAAAGCTCTTTGGACTGTGGTGTGAACAGTGACTGGGAGACAAATGGGCTTAAATAGGAAGGTAAAAAGCTGGGAAAATGCCCAAACGTGCCCTTAGGACGCATCATTTTGCTGGCTAACCGTCACTCCCAAACCAAACACGCCCTTAGGGCGCATAGTTTCATGGGTGTTACATCGTTCTTGAAAAGATGAAAGACTAACAAGTGACAGCACCCACACCGTGCGTCCGTGCCAAACAAACCTCAAGAGCAGGTAGGAGAGCCTTGGCATTAGTGCACAAACCGAGCTCGTAAGCTAGTCAAATTTTGACACGTGGCTTGATGATATAACATAATCAAGCCTCAAAAGGAAAATACATCCAGTTCGCATTACCTCGGCAAGCATTGACCTAGCCAATATGTACTGAGGGACAATTGTAAGAGGGTAAAATAGTCAACTACAAATTTGGGTCATACTAAGGCAGTAGCCACCTCCGGGTAACCAACAAGAAGCGAGGTAGGGGACAACACTTGCATGAGCTCGGTCACAGCACTACCAAGCATTGACATCGACTAAAGGATCTACGTCATAACCGAGTTGTCGCTATACAGTAAGATCGGTGGAACAACTGTGCTAAGGTTGGTCGAGAGACAACGGTCAATAATGATCCCAAGATATGTCAAGGGACAAGGGATTTATGTGTTGCAACTAGGATACCACAGTTGATTGGTTGAAGCTACCCTTGTCTCCGTAGAACCACCGCATGTGTCTATCCTCGATTTCATTCTCCTCATATCTCTAAATCCCTCCCCCACAACTTCATTATATTAAAACTTTAAACAAAACCCTTACAAAATTTTAAAGAAAATTTAAACATTTATTTCACAAGAAGTTATTCGATATCTTGTTTAAGGTTTAAGTAAACAAACTAAATTTACTTTGTTACAACTTATCAAAATCTTCACGGAGTATAGGGTAGAATTGAATAGATTATGCTTTGATTTGGGTGGAACTCATTAATTACTTATACGGAGTAATTGAAAAACTTGCATCGTTTGATAGATATCTAGTTGTGTTTAAGTAATTCATCGTCAATGGACTAATTAAGGAAATATCTTTTTTCTTCAATTAAAAAAATCTCATCTAAGTAATTAATACCTTCGTATAATCTCATCTAATTAATTCATCTATTTTTCTTCACCGCAAAGGCTTAATAAGAATAAGCTTTGTATTCTTGCTCATAGCCTCTCTTAGCTTTGTTTCTCAACACTCTCAAAAAGTGCATCTTTGCCTATGGTGATGCCATCATCTTCACTGCCTATAAACCAAAAAATTAAGAAAGACCAACAAAAAGAAAAAAAGAACAAGAGAAGTACCCATAGATTACAGTTTAAATTGAAATTCTAAGGACCAAAGTGAAACGTTTGATCAAACTATTGGGACCAATAGTGAAAGTTACTCAAAGAAACTAAGCATGCTTACATTCATGAACAACAAAAAGAGTAAGGAAGACCAAGCAGAAGAAAGCAAGTTGCCCCAAGGTGGATAGTGTTTGATGACATTTTTCATTGGATTGCTTTAATGGCACTTAAGTGCCATTAATTGTTGGCCATAAAAAAAAAATAATAATCTCTACCCATTTTGTCTTGAAGGAAATACTGCCAATTTGCCTAAATGAATTGATAATAGACCTAATAAGACACAAAGGATAAGGATTTATGTCCCTTGTTATCTATGGAAGGAAAGAAAATTAATGAAAAACTTAGGTATGCACAGTAATACTAAAGTTGTACAGTTACAAGAAAAAGAACCTATAAATTCTCCTTTCCGAGGCATCCAGTTTTCTTCTTAATAGTTACGTAAATGGTTGTACTTAAAATAATTGTTCTAGCTTTCTTGACTTATGCATTTGTAAATTATATAAGAGTCTTTTAGTTTTTTTGGTTTGGGGTAATTATTGTAGCTTCCTTGACATCTCCTTTCCCAAATTGGGGTAATGATTTTTTTTAGTTTTTTAGATGTTTTGGTTTTTTAGTTTTTTCTTATTTAGTGAACTTTTTATCGCTTGTTCAAAATTTTATACTTTTTCAGTTTATCTTGATGAGAGGAGTCCGAAAATATAATTCAAGATGAACTGATTTTTGAGTGGGGTTCTGATAATTAGACGGTTCTGATAATTTGATTGAATTTGCATAGCAAATAGTTTGAAGAAAAGAAAACATGAATTTCTTTATGTTGTTTTCCTTTGATTGTATTGCTTTCTCTGACTTCGGCAGGTCTTCTTTCTGAATCCTTTCTCTTTGTGTGTGTTTTTATTATGTTTTGAATTTGAAGAACTTTGATTGCTTTTCTTGATGCTTTTTGGATAATTAGTTGAAATCATTGGTAGAACTAGAGGAAGTTATATCCTTTTTATTTTCTCTTTTGTTTATTTAAGTTGTCTTATGTTTTTTTAAAATTAAAAATCAATTTTATTTTATTTTCTTTCCAAAAAATAGTATATTCTCATGGATAATTATACATAAAAACACCACAAAAAAATAATGTTAGAATGTGGCACTTTGAATAATAAAATTCATTTATGATAAATTTAAAAACTCATATTTTATCACTTTAATTTGTAAAAAAAACTTATATTATAAATTTTCTGTTAATCTCTTTTCAAAACCCAAGTAAAAAAAATTATTTTATTTTAGAGCCTACTTACTCTCACTTTTCTTTCATTTTCTTTTATTTCTTCTTTTTATTTTTCTCTCTCTATAACTTCCACACACAGTTGTAATCCTACCCGAACTTGTTTCCCAAGTCTTTTATTTTTCTTTCTCTATAACTGCCAATCACAGCTGGATTCCAGAAACGTCTGACCCTCTCTCTATATATATCACACACACACACAAACAAACACTAGCATTTTATTACTACTAGTACTCTCTCTCTCTCTCTCTCTCTCTCTCTTTTACACACACAAAGAGCCTAGAAGGAGAAGAAGAAGCCATATGGAAGCATTGGAGAAGCTAGAGAGAGAGAAGGGAGGCTACGGGTAAGATCGCGAAGAAGAAGACCAAACTTGGTAAGATCATTCGTGGCACAACCCTTTGTGAGATTTTCATTTTTTTTTCCAATGCTCTCTATAGATCCCCAATGTGGTTAAGAATTAATCATAATGTTTCTCTGTTTAAGGCGTATGATTGTATATTGTTGGACATTCGCTTCGAAAAGGGGTGATAAGGCTAGGTTATTGCTCTGGTTTCACCCTCATTCTCAATCGTGAACCTTTGTTTGGTTGCTGAGAAAATTAAGATAGGAAAATAAAATCAAATAAAGAAAAATTGAAGAAATTGTTGGCCAATTTCTCTCTAACAATACATATAATCAAATTGAAGAAATTGTTGGTTATTATTCATTGACAATTTGATTATATGTATTGTTAGAGAGAAATTGGATGGTATTTGTTTGGGTTCTTTCTTTTCTTTTCTTTTCTTTTTTTTGCTATTTTTTTTCTTTCTTCCTTCCTTGCTCTTTTGTTTTTTCCTAGGGTGGTTCTTTCTTTCTTACTATTTTTTTTCCTGTTTTGATATACTTTTTCCGTTTTTTTATTTTTATTTTTATTTTTTTTACTTTTTACTTTTTTTATCTATTTTTATGTATGTATATATATATATACATATATATATACATACATAAGATAGTAAAAAGCAAAAAAAAATAAAAATAAAAAACCAGAAAAAGTATATATATATATATATATATATATATATATATATATATATATATATATATATGGGGGACGGATCGGGAGACACAAGTTTTGACACAATTTTAGACATTCCATCTTAACCCTTGAAATCAGCCCTATCAAGGGCTGAGATTACTTTTCAGAGTTATTAAAACGACATAGTTTTAATAAACTTCAGGAACACTTTAAAAAAATTTACTCCATTGTAATCTCAGCCCTTTATTTCAAGTGTTAGGATGTAGTGTCTAAAATTGTGTCAAAATTTGTGTCCCCGGATCCGTCCCCTATATATATATATATATATATATATATATATTGTTATCTTATTTTTTTAATTTCCTTTTTCTGATGTTTTAATTTTTTAACTTTTTTTATTTATTTTTCCTATATTTTTTCTATCCACTCTCTCTCTCTATATATAAATGATATAAGTGTTATCTTCTTTTTTCCTATATATATATATAGTTATCTTCTTTTTTCTTCTATTTTCAATATTTTTTTGTCATATGTCATTTTTCTATTTTTATCTTCTTTTTTCCCTTTAATTTTAATTTTTTTTAACTATTTTTAGGGTTTATATGCGAGACTAAAGACAAAGATTACAAACTTACAGTTTTCTTTGCGTCACTTTCTTTTTCAACTGCCTATAAATCATTCTTAGCTCTGTTTGGTCCAAGATATAGCCCAAGAATCCATAAAAAGCTAAATTAAAAGTGTGTCCGAAGCTCGTTTGTGTTTTTGAGGGATTTATTTTGACAAATGTCCGAAGCTCTGAGATCTTCTTCTTTTTGTTTAACCCTAACCCTAACCCTCGCTCGCTCGCCCTTCCTTAGAGTTTGTTTGCAGTTGATTTTAAGCCATCTCCAATTTGTTCCACTTTTAATTGAAGTACGAGAATGATTAACAACTTTAGATATAGAAGATTGATGCCATAATCGATCTTACTGTCTGATTGATCTCTTGGATCTCGTCGATCCTCAAGGTTAATAATGCAAGTCCTCATTCATTGGTGGGCTGGTTGACCAATCAACTTTATAAGTCCTAAGATGATCCTTTTGAAAATAAATAAATTGTATTATGGACTTAGAAAATGTAGTTTAAGTTGGGAGAATGTGTAGAGGAGGAGAGAGAGAGTAGGTAGGATACAACTTGCAAGGTATCAAACACGTATACCTTCTTGGTCAAGATGAAGCCTTGTTGGAAGGATCCTTTAATATACATACAGACCACTTCACTCGAGCCACCAAGCATCCAAAACACGTGCCTCATTTTTTAGGTTTTTTTTTTTTTTTACTTTTTTTCTATGTTTTTATTTTTTTCTGCTTTTTTTTCCTGGTTTTTTCTTCTTCTTTTAAGTTTTTATATATATATTTGTAATCTTCTTTTTTTTTTCTTTCCTTTTTTAGTTTTTCTACTTTTATGTACAAAATCTTTTTTTTTTAATGTTTTTATCTATTTTTCTGTTTATATTTATACTTTTCTTTTCTCTTTTTTTTTCCTTCCATTTTCTGATTTTCTTTTTTCCTTTCTTTATCTTATCTTCTTTTATTATTACTTTATTTTTATAATTTTAATCTTGTATTTTTATATTTTTATTTTTATTTTTGTTTTTTTTACACCTCCTATTTTTTCTGGTTTTATTTATTTTTTCTTTTTTCATTTTTTTAATCTTTTTTTTATTTTTTCCTAGTTTATTTTTATCTATTTTTTTGTTTATGCATATATTTTTTTGTTATCTACTTTTTTTTCCTTTTTTCTATTTTTATCTATATTTTTTTGTTTTTAATTTTTAACAGTTGTTATTTCTTTTTTTCTGTTTTTATCTAAAAAAAAATTTGTTTTATATATATATTTTTATTATCTTCTTTTTTCCCTGTTTTTTTCGTTTTATCCTTTTTACTATTTTGATCTACTTTTTCTCATTTTTTTTCTTGTCTCCTTTTTTTAATTGTTTTTGATTTTTTTATTTTTTTCTTATTTTTATCTCTTTTTTCTGTTTGTATCTACTTTTTCTGTTTTATATTTTATCTACTATTTTTTCTACTTTTATCTTTTATTTTTATTTTTATCAATTTTTATCTTCTTTTTTTCATCTATTTTTCTTTTTTTATTTTCTCCTAGTTTTATCTTTTTTTTTGTTTTTTAACTGTTTTTCCTATGTTTTATTTTTTACTGTTTTTAATTTTTTTTCCAATTTTTTTATCTAATTTTTCCGTTTAGGCATATATATTTTTGTTTTCTTCTTTTTTTTTCCTTTCCTTTTTTCTTTTTTCTATTTTTATCTACTTTTTTTTCTTCCATTTTCTTGTCTCCTTTTTTTATCTACTTTTTCTGTTTTATATTTTTATCTACTATTTTTTTTTGCTTTTATATTTTAATTTTCCAATTTTTATCTTCTTTTTCTCACGTATTTTTTTATTTTAAATATTTTTTTGTTCTTTTTATTCTATGTTTTATTTTTTATTTTTTTTCCGATTTATTTTTATCTCTATCTTTTCGTTTATACATATATAGTTTTGTTATTTTTTTTTCTTTCTTTTTTTCTATTTTTATCTACTTTTTTTCCTTTGTTTTCTTCCATTTTGTTGTCTCCTTTTTTTCTCTTGTTTTTATCTAGTTTTTCTGTTTTATATTGTTATCTACTATTTTTTTCTTCTTTTATTTTATTTTTATCTTCTATTTTGATTAGAGTAGTTTTTAAATATTTAGATTGTTTTTTTATAAAAAAAAATATTTACTGATAGTTAGAAAAAAAAAGAATAGCTTACAAATAAATAATATTTATTTATTTATTTACGAAACAAAATAAATAAAAAAACTAAATTTACGGGCAGTGTTGTTATTTTTTGCCCAAAAAATAATTCCAGGAAAAAATTTGATAATATTTTTAAAAGTAAAAGAATTTAATGTAATTTTAAAAACTACAAGGGGTGGTGAGAGAAATTGTCAGAAACCTAGTAGACCCTCAGGCTCAGCATATGAGGGTGCTGCTTTTTGATTTATTGTGTGGGGAGAGCTTCTATTCCCCCCTCCCTCCCCCTGCCCCCCTCCTGTCTTCTCATATGAAGACTTTTATGCACCCACCCGCCCACTCACTCACTTACTTACTTCTCTCTCGGTTTTATTTTTTATTTTTTAATTTTTTGTATTCTTTTTAATTTTGTTTACTGTTTTCGTCATTGAATTTGTTCTTTTTATTTTGTTTGTTTTTTATCATTTTTTATGAAATTTATTTCTTTTCTTTATTAGTTTTAATTTTTTTTATATAAATAATTTTTTTTTATAAATAATTTTTTTATATATATTTTTATTTGTTTTTAGTTTTTTTTATCATTTTTTTATTTTCTTTATCATTTTTATTTTCTTTTTAGATAAATAATTTTAAAAATATGGTAGTCATTATTTATAAAAATTCTAAAAAGTATAAAAATATAGATTAAAATAAAGACAATATATATAAAAATAACAAAAATAAAAACAATTAAATTTTTGACCAAAAGTATAAAATTTGATAATTATTTTTTTTTTTTTTAAATGTTTACCGAAAAAGAAAAAGAAAACTGATAAAGAAAAGAAATAAATTTCATAAAAAATAATAATAAAATAAAAAAGGCTTGTACTAATGAGAAAAATAAACAAAACTAAAACAAATAAATACACAAAATTAAAAAATCAAAAAAAATAAACAAAACTAAAATAAAATACAAAAAATTGGAGAAAAAAAGTGAGAGAGACAGCACTGGTGGAGAGAGAATGGGGGGCATAACAATCTTTTAATGGGGAGACAGGAGTGGGGCCAGGGGGATTTGTGGGGGAAAAGAAATTTACTTGTGTGGGTCAGGTCTGTATGAGATTATGTCTTATTGTTTTGTAAAATTGCGTGTGGTTGGTTGGAATGAATTGATGATTCTATAGGAATGTTCATTTAACATTTGGTTCGTCAAAAATATAATAATGAGAATTCCAAATGGAGTTATCTTTTGATTACTTTCACAACATAACAAAAATTATCCACTCACCACAAACAAAAAACAAAAATAGAAATAGAAACAAAAAATTAAGAACTAAAACAATGAAAACATAAATAGAAATTGGAAATAAAATGAAACTAAAAATAGAAATAGAAACTAATAACAAAAATAGGAAATAAAAAATAAAAATAAAAAATAGAAACAGAAACAAAATAAAAATAAAAGTAAAAGCAGAAAGAGTAAAGAGAAATTAGAAATTGAAAATAAATATTAAAAATAGGAAATAAAAATAGAAAACAGAAATAGGAATAGAAAAAGAAACTAGACATAGAAATAAAAACAAAAAACAAAAATATAAAATTGAAATAAAAACAAAAAACAAAAAATAGAAAATAAAAATTAAGAACTAAAACAATGAAAACATAAATAGAAATAGGAAATAAAATAAAACTAAAAATAGAAATAGAGAATAAAAACAAAAAATAAAAATAAAAACAAAAACAAAAACAAAAACAAAAAATAAAAAAAAAAGTAAAAACAGAAAGAGAAAAGAGAAATTAGAACTTGAAAATAAATATTAAAAATGGAAAACAGAATTAGGAATAGAAAAAGAAACTAGACAGAAATAAAAACAAAAACCAAAAATATAAAATTGAAATAAAAACCAAAAATCAAAAATGGAAAATAAAAATTAAGAACTAAACAATGAAAACATAAATAGAAATAGGAAATAAAATGAAACTAAAAATAGAAA
>BRYF01000004.1:16203511-16211011 GCA_030159135.1 Actinidia polygama | reverse complement strand
GTACAATCTGGTGTTCTTCGTGTTGCTCATGTATCTTCAGCTGATCAACTGGCTGATGCACTCACAAAGCCTCTTCACCGTGCTCGCTTTCTTGATCTCAAATCCAAGATTGGACTTCTATCTCGACCTCCATCTTGAGGGGGCATATAATAAGTCTTAGGATTGTAACAAATTGTAACAGCCCTTATCTCTATCTTTTGAACTCATTCAAAATAGAGGTCAAGCCCTTAGAGTTAGGAAACAGTTCCAACCTGCCCTATACTCTAGGATTTCAAACTTGTGGTTGTTATCACGGATGTGTATTTAATTGCTGAACATTGAATATGAAAACAGAGATTTGATTTACTCAATCTGTTAGATTCAATGCATTTGTGTGTTTTTATCTTATGTTTCTTAATGTTCAATTTCATCGACAACCGGATAGATTTCGAATTAAAAAAATACAATGAGAAAGAGACTTTATGCGGATTCATCAAGAACAACACAACCATAGTAAAAGAAAGCTTACTCTCGAGCTTCGATTTCTAGCGTAGACATCCTATTGTACTCTGTTGAAGATTATACGAAACAGTTGAAATCTTACAAATTGAATTCTCCTCGGCATGAATTGTGTATATTGTTGAGAACTGAACAGAGCGGCCAAAAAACGAGAGAGAAGGCGCGGTAGGGTTTTTCGTTGTGTAATCTACACTTTTGCCCTGAACGAAGTTAGTTTTCCACTTTTAACTCTCAAGTTATTTTTCCCATTTGGATCCTTACACTATTCAATATTTGCGAAATTGGTCCAATCCGAAAAACCAAAGGGTCAGTTTGGTTACTAGATAATACCCAAAAATGCATGAAAAAGAAGAAAAAAACTATACCTTTTTTTATTAGATAGTCCTAGAAAGTAATAAAAATTAGATTTTTCCATATAACCTATATTAACTTTGTTTAGGGACTCGGCTCTTCATTTCCGCACGCACAAAACACACACAAAAAAAAATATTTCTTGAAAAAGCGGGCAACGTTATTCTCTTTACCCATGCTTCCTCCCTAACTCCTTTTAATTTGGTAGTTGATCTTCTCTCTCCTTTCAATTCCGTAATTAAATATATTCTATGAAATATAAAACAGTTGAATTATCAAATATATCTATCTATCAAATTTATCAGTAAGTTTAAATATATCTATCTATCAAAACTCTCCAGTGGACTGTCCCACGACCAACTTTGAATCAACCACGAACCTTTAGACTTTTTATCCCCCTTTGCTCAACTGCATAGAGCCCAAGCATCAGGGCCTCATACTCTGCTTCGTTGTTGGAGCAGGGGGAAAGCTAGCTTGTAAGACAAACGAATCTCTCTCTTTTTGGACTCCTAAGCACAATGTCAGACCGTCCACTTCCAGTTGACGCAGCTCCATCAAAGCTCAGTGTCCAACTTTTCTCCTCCAACTGTGCCATCATTGTGCCAAAGTCATCGCCTAATAATTCCTCACTCACATGTTCACATCTCCCACTTGGGAATTGCGCAAGTACATCAACCAATGCTTGCCTCTTTATGTATGGCCCTCAGTGCGACACAAATGATTTCGAACTCTGCTAAGGACGACAACCACATTTTTGTTCTTCTTGACATTGCAAGCTTGCTCAATAGGTAGCACACTGGATCCCTCCTTGTCACCCAATGTATAGTATGGGACAATAAGTAGTGCCTTAGCTTCTGTGCAATAAATACCAACGCTAGACAGTGCCTCTCGATGGGTTGCCCATGTGACCTCATGGACCAAATAGAAAAACAACTACTTCCACAGTAAGGAGAATATTTTGTTTTTGTGATTTCCAGAAAATGTTTTGTTTTTGTGATTTCCAGAAACCTGTTATCCACGTCATTCGGAGACCACGTGGGAGAATATTCTCATTCAAGCTTTACCCAGACAATAGCGAAGGATTCACAAGTGCTGCAATGATTCAGCCACTCATGCCGATACTTCGCGATCCTCTATACTTAGCCTCTAGACTACATCTTTCGATCCATCTCGTTTGGACTCGTGAAGCAGCACTTAGGCCACACCCCACAATGGTGAACCAAGTCTTAGCGCGCGCACACACACACACCAGTCCTGCCTGAACAACTATGGAAATTCAACAAATTGGGTTTATGTGAAGTCCTGCCTGAACAACTATGGAAATTCAGCAAATTGGGTTTATGTGAAGGAAGGATATCCTCTGATCGTAGACCTCACTCTTCCTCGTCGCAGGGAAAGGGACCATTGCATAGTGTGCCCACTCGACCTGGGGTGTTTTGCACCTTCCTTGCGTTTGGAACTTCTGTACAAAGGCTCTACTTGAAATGGGAATTCGTCAAAGGGCTGGCCCCAAAACGACGTCGTGGTGGTACTCAACACGCTAGTCGGGTGGATCCTCTTTCGTGCTTCCTGCATTAATCGCCGCGTGTATTTTACCCAGCTGAGTCTGCAACCAAATACCACATGTCTACTTCTAATTGGTACATATGCCGATTACATTTTACCAACCCTCTGCAAGTAGAAAAGGGAAAACAAAAGGCTTGGCTTTCACAACCTACAATATCTCTCTTCAGTGGGTACATGTAAACTTGTTGCAAGAATCAAAGTACACAGCGGGAGACTAATTAGAGAAGGCAAGCTTGAAAGATGTGCCTTTGCTGCATCCCGATGCTTTTCTTTTCTCGTATGGAAAATCAAATGGAAACTGTATGCTAGTAATAACCTGTGCTATATATGGTACCTTTCACTAAATGAGAGTAGCGTGTTTATCTTGTAACATGAAATAGAAAAGTAAAAATAATTTCCACTAAATAATATGGAAAAAGTAACATCATGGATAAGAGATGGAGCATCATCTCATGCAAAAGTAACATCATGGATAAGAGATGGAGCATCATCTCATGCATATCGTAAACCTATCTGATCAAATGATTCACATATATTAATCTGAAATCACACACCAATATCATAGTTATCGACATATCCAAAGAAACAATGTTTTCATGTTTAAATTAATATCATAGTTATCGACGTATACAAAGAAACAATGTTTTCATGTTTAAATTAATATCACATGCCATATATGAAATTTGAATTTGAGGTCCAAAATTCTACTTCTCCCCATAAATGATCAAAATAACTTGCACCAACATATTTTTACTTTAACAAATGCTATAGATTTACATAAAATGAATCAGTACCTCATCAAAGTAGGCGCTATATTTGATGATCACAAAACCACCATCAAGCTTGAAGTATTACTGTAAAGAGCAATAAAGGGCATAACTGATTGATTTATAATGACCAAAAGCCACACAAAAATCAATTTTTCAAAGAAGTACTACTACCAATTGCAAAGGAAAATTATAATTTCTTTCCTGAATTTTTCTTTTCTTCGTAAATTGTCACAACGTTTAAGATTTATGCAAAATGGTATTTTTTGGCTGAATGGGTGTCTATGCAAATAGGTGCTTCTTCTAAGAGGTGTGACCATCTAGAAATGCACCATACCTCTTCTAAGAGGTGCTAGAACTTCTATTTAAACCAACAATAATTCATCATTTAGGAAACATTAAAAATTAGAGATTGAAAGTGTTAAAAGTGCATAACATCATTCTGCATTACTATACATTTTTTAGAAAGAGACAAAACACTTAAAGGTCCGCCGTGATTTTCTGATTTGGAGTACTACTATCCGAAGATCGAAGTTGTTGTATCCTAGGAGTCGTACAGCATATTCCGTGAGTACCAAGTGCGGGTCGTAAACGAATTAAGGACACTGAATTTAATGCAGGCCACAACCTATTCAATTCTGTTCTTTGCACAATTCTGTAAGTTGTGTTGATTACATTTTATCTTTTTCTGTGTTTAAAAAATTCTACAATTCTTATTTGAAACTTTCTGATTGTTTTAAAGAAAACTAAAACACTTTTTTCAACAAATCTTAAGTCGTTTATGTATCTGTTTAATCAAAAAGTTTATGTTGTTATATGCAGAAATTAATTTTGGATTTAATTCACAAATGGTAAACATCTCAAATTATTTTGTCCTATGAATCTTAAGACAGACCTGTATTGTTTACTGGTTTTTGTGATTCGTGGTATGAATCTTCAATCGATATTTTGAAGGCTTGGTATTCTTTATGAAAAATTATTTACCATATTACCAGATAAGACCATCAAGATTAAGAATCCTTTCGTGCCAACTGAAAATGGCCATGTACACAGCCAACCGTCATAGCAATACCCATTCTTGTTTCTAACACCAGTTTCTAATAGGAAAACACTTGTTTCACTTAGTAAGGATATGTCAGATCAAGTATACTCGGGTCCATTTAGGATACATGCGGCATCATATTATTTGAATGAATACGCAGGAGGCATTGGTTGAATATATTATATGACAGTTATTTATGTTCTGTAATAGAACTGTGATTTAATTACGCTCATATTTAATTTTCTCTGTGTAATTTTTCCATGAAATTAGATTTTTCATCCATAACTTGGGTTACGTGCTGTGTTGGAGATTTCATGCAAATTGGCATTGTTGCACTTCAAAATCAATTTATGCTTGTGTTACATGTCGTTCTTATATGCATTAAATTTGTGAAATACGTTATTTATTTTATTGGGTGATCATTACCATGTGTAATCCTAAGATTTTATGTGTAGATATTATTCAAATCTGAATGGACCTAATGTCACATACAATAAAATGAATCCCTCCCGTGGTACCATACTCTCCATAAGCTATCAAATACAAAACAAGTGATATCACATGGATAATACTCACATCGGGCCAAAAAAATAATTATAATTCTCAAAAATACATTTACATATTTTCTAGACAAAAGGAACGTAATGGCAATCCACATGTCTCACGACTCAGGATAACCCTCGATACCTGAAATTTATTTTATAGTAAAGGTGAGTTACCTTGAAAGGATTTAACAAAGGACTTGAGTCTCAAGCCAAAAATCATGATATATAGTTATATACAATGAAAACATGATGTAATAAACTATGCTTTCATTCACATCAAAATATACTTTTGATTTAAATATGTAATTTTACAAATCCAATAAATTTTCAATGTTCCCGGCTTTTCTCAAAAAGTAATAATTCAGTTCTTTCGAATAACACACCTAGGCTAATACCTAACCAACCTCATTATGCACTAAGCACATGAGACAATATCCGTCAACTTTCCAAACTTTCACCATAGGCTATGACATTCCCTCTGTATCGTTGCCATCTAGAACTTTCATTATGTCAACTTTCCGGACTTTCACCGTGGGCTATGACATTCCCTTCCTATCGTTGCCATCTAATTTTGGTATATCCTAGCGTGTCATTCCCAAAACCATTTCCAAATTTCAAATATACACAAATATCACATTCTCCAAATTCCACGTACGCAATTGTTACATTTATCAAAAATTTAATGCAACAAAGAAATTATAAAATATCATCATGCTCAAGGTAAACTATTTTTTAAAAAAATAATTTATTATTTATTTTTTTTTGCTGTTCAAATGTGTCGACACCTGAAAATCAAGTGTCGACACTTGGCGTCAGTAGCCAAAATGTCGAGTTCACTATTCAAAAGTGTCGACACCTGAAAATCAAATGTTGACACCTGAGACTAGTAACCAAAGTTTTTAAAAAGTGTCGACACCTGAGATCAGTAGCCAAAAATTTTAAAAAAGTGTCGACACTTGAAAAATAAGCTGTCGACACCTGATCTACGAATTTCAAACTTTTTCCATATAAACTAAACCTTTTCTTTAGGGTTTAACACCCAAAATAAAACTTCAATAAGCTAGATATAAACAATTAACAACAAATCCAAAGTAAAACTTCAACAAATTAACCATCTTTACCTAAAATCCAAGCAAGAAAAGCTCCACAACAATAGTGATGCCCGAAATTTTGAATTGCTCCGATCTTAATTCTTCTTGGCTCAAAACGAAGCCCTCGTTGAGTAGATAATCTTGTCAAAAAAATATCACTTAAGCCTCACCTTAATTTACTTAGATCTAAACTTTAAATACAAAACCTATTTTGGCTCAACTCTAGAGAGAGAAAGAGAAAAAAGAAAAAGACCATAAACGCCAAAAAAAATATTTTAGTAAATGCTAGCATTTGAGTTAGGTCAAGTGATAGAAAAAGACCTTAATGCTCTCATTGGGCATTAGGCTTTGTTTGACTCAAGCACAAAACCAAACCAAAATCAACATTGGGTCCAATCAATTTGGCCCATTCTCTCACACCTTCACTTTCAAGCCCAAATAAAAAAAAACTAAATTTTATTTTCTAATATGGGTAAACTCATATATATATATATATATATATATATATATATACACAAAGAAAAAGTTTTGAAGCCTTACACCTAATGTTCCAATGAAATGACACTGACGATTCATTTTTAAAATGTTAAATTTTTTGGTGTGGCTGAAAGATAAAAGTAAAACATGCGATGACATGATCTACATTACTAGATAAATATGGCTGTTATCCTAATATGTTTAGATTTACAAGTGGTTATGGATAGTTATTGGTATTTATGAGTAAACTTGCGGTAAGGAATTTACTTATGGGAGAAAAAGACAGAATGGAACTAAAGCCTCTAGTCAAAGAGTGTCATAGTGGAAACTCAACTTAGTTGACTGGAGATCCCAAGATCTAGGTTCAAAAGGGACAACTAAACAATGGTGTACTCAGTGGTAAAAGCACATGTGGTAGAAAAATGGTAAAACCTTTTTGACTGACCTATTTCTATGAAGTAACAACGTGTTGTCTGTATGAGCAATTAGGCTAAGCATAACTTTTAATGACACTTGTATCTTAAAATATTTAAGTAGGGTATTGCAGAGTACTTTTAACAAAATGTCACCTATGTGAATGTGGATTGGGGTCGTTCCTATGAGAATTTTGAGCTGAATTCTCTAGAGCACTCATGAAAACTAGGTATTGTTCATGGCCAAAATGAACACAACCATGAGAACCAATAGTGTTTGGAGGGTTATCGTGTGCATATTGTTGTCTTAGTCTACAATTAAAACTAAACAGTTCAAGAGCGTCATGTTTCATTGTTTGGCGAGTAAATCCGATAATATTTCACTAAAAAAGGTTTAAGGCCGAAAACTACCTCTCCTGATGCAGTAATTATCCATGTCTCTCTCTCTTAGGATATGCATTTCATTGCATTGTATTAAATCAATTGTCATTCATGTGGGGGATTGTTAGAATTTGGGTTGATTTGAATAAGAAATTATTTCTCAAAGAAGTACCAATTGCAAAGCAAAATTACAATTTCTTTCTTGAATTTTTCTTTCCTTTGCAAATTGTCACAACGTTTAAGGTTTATACAAAATGGTGCTTTCTGGATGAATGGGTGCCTCTTCTAAAAGGTGTAACCATCCAGAAATGCACCATACCTCTTCTAAGAGGTGCTAGAACTTCTATTTAAACCAACAATCATTCATCA
>BRYF01000004.1:16186011-16191011 GCA_030159135.1 Actinidia polygama | reverse complement strand
AGAACTATAACAAAGTTAAATTTATGGATTATTTGGGCTAGTCTGATGTAGATAATTTTGAAGATTTTACTAGCTAAATTAATCAAGAATAAATATGTTTAGCTAGCTTGATGTGAATACTTTAATTAAGCGAAATGTTGATGCTTCTATGAAGTATAAACTACAAGGTATCTAATCTCAACTAAAACTTTAATTGAAAAATAAAAACTTTCTTTACTTTTGTAAAGGTAAAGTAACAACAGACTCCAACTTATTCTCTAAAACTCTCTCTATTTGAGGAGGATGTATTTTGAACTTTCAAATATGAAGGATAGGGAAAATAATGAAGGATGAATTTTGAACTTTCAAATATGAATGACGGAGGAAAATATAGAGGATGATACTCTATTTGAAATGATAAAAACTTAATCTTCTAAATGCATATAACTTTTAATTTATACATTTGCTTTTTCATAAAATTGGTATCATTAAAAAAAGTTCATAATTCCCGTAAAACGGGATCATTATTTAATACTTTTAGTAAAAAGTTACAACGTGTTAATCTAAAAGTTTGAAGAAAAAAGTGATAAATCATTGAGTTTTACGTATATTTGAGTGAATTTATTGAAAAGGGAACGTATGAATAAAGAATTGTGATTAGTGTTGATATAAATAGTAAAATAAAGTACTTTTTAAAAGGGAAAGTCTACTGTCACCGAAGACTTTACCGAAGAGTTTACCGAAACGACCAAAACGACGTCGTTTTGGAGTAAAACGACCCCGCATTTCTAAATGGATTAATTCCAAAACGACGTTTAACTCCAAAACGACGTCGTTTTGGTCGTTTCGGTAAACTTTTCGGTATACTCTTCGGTGACTGTAGCACTGCTCTTTTTAAAAATACTTGAAAATTACTTTTTGAATAAATTATATTATTTTAAACTTCTAAAATAGAGTATTGAACTGAAGATGCTCCAAGGGATTATTACTTAAAATGATTTGTAATATCTTCTTTTTTTACGAGATACAATTAATTGGTTAGTAAGTTAAATTACTACAACAGGTCAATGTTACTCCATCAACTTGAACATGAGCGACTTCTTGAAATATCTTTTATAAACTTTCAAATGTAATATTTTATGAAATTCATTTTATCGTAATTTTTATTGATATAAAAGTAGTGGTAAGGTAACAAAATTTATGATTCGTGAAGTACATGAAAAATTGTAGATGTTCTTTTGAATCAGACATCACATTACCATGGCCTCTTTTAAGTAATTCCCACAATTATATTTTGTCCAACTAAAGGGGAATCCTTCGTTATATTACCCCTTTAATGGTATGTTACGGTACACACGTTTATTACTAACTAAACTATAATAATTTGTAGCACCATAAAAAGTCATAACAAAAATATCACCAAATTTCACAATAAATTACATGACAAATACTAGTAACAAAAAAACGAAAAGTTTGTAATTAACTACAAATTTCAATTTTGTTTACAATACATACTTTTGGAACTAAACAACAAAAATTCATAACTAACACATTGAAATATAAACCACAGGATCTAACTAATTTTAATGCTGTTGATTTGTTTTATTTTTATTAGAGGAACTAATTTATTTAATGACTGAAAAATCGCAGCCAGTTGAACCTGTCACGCCTAAATAACTCAAGATTCAGCCACGTAGACAAACATCACAATTAAAGAAAAAACAACAGAAATAATTATTTATGACATCTTGTCATAACATCATAGTACAATTAATCTATCATTTCTAGGGGACCATGCTCTTCATGAGCTATCAAATACAAAACAAGGATGATATCCCATGAACAATGCCCACTCCAGACCAAAAGAATATTACAATTTCTCAAAATACATTAACATGCTTTCTAAATGAAAATAAATAAATGGCAAACCACATACCTCAATATTCAGGATAGACTTCAGTTCTTGAAATTCATTTTTAGTAAATGTGAGTTACATTGAAAAGATTTAATAATGGACTTGATGTCTCAAGTCAAAATCATGATACATAACTATATAATAAAAACATGATATAATAAAATATGCTTTCATTCATATCAAAATATATTTTTTATTCTAATCCGTGATTTCACAATTCAACAAGTTCTCAAAAAGTAATTTTCATGATTTCTCAAAATATATTTTTAATTCCTTTGGATTATTTTAGATTTTAGTTCAGTAAATTTTGCAAAAAAAATCCAATTCCTTTAAACATATTTTGACCAAAAAGATGAAAGAAATTTACAAAAACTAAAAATAGTCTTGCTCGTATTTTTTTTAAACACATGCGTAAATATTTTACTTACATGGATAGTAAGGATGGTAACGGGCGAATTTGGGTCAAATGTCTCAAACTGCATCTCCATTCCCACTATCAATAAGCATTACCCTCCTTTACCCCTTCCTGATGAGACTAAATTGGCCACTCCATCCCCATCCCTTACAGGAACCAAATTTCCTCATTCATCCTTGTTCCCCATTTATTTTTTTATAATCCACGACAAATTATTTACTTTCTACTGTAAACATATATATATATATATATATATATATATATGAACCAAATTTCCTCATTCATCCTTGTTCCCCATTTATTTTTTTATAATCCACGACAAATTATTTACTTTCTACTGTAAACATATATATATATATATATATATATATATATATATATATATATTAAGCAATGAATAATATTTACTTAGTTAACATAATAAATATAACATTTAAAGTTCTTATAAATTAAAGTTGAGGTCATAAAAAAGTGAAAGCAAATGTAACAATACTAATTGACTAACAATCAATCATATTCTATAAGACAAAATATATATTAAATAAAATAAAATATAGTGATTGAAATATATATTACTCGAACGAGACAGGGTCGGGTTGGAGGCACGCAAAATCATTCTCGTCCACAGATTTTTTTTATACTCTCTCCATCCCCACCCAATCTCCGTAAAAGTATGGAGATATTTACTCTGATCGGGGCGAAGACAAGATTTATTGCCATCTCTAGTAGGTAGTTTGGTAATTTTCTCGAATCAAATTGTTTGGAGATGATTTTATTCAAGATTAATTGGTTTTCATTATGGAACCAAATAGGGATTAGGAGTGCGTAGTAGGGATGACAATTTGCCCCGCCTCGCTCCCTGCCGCGATCGGGGTGAATTTTCGAGGTGGGGATCGGGGATAAAAAAAAATTCGGGGACAACGCGGGGAACAATTTTGTATATCCCCGTCCCGATCCCCAAAAATGTTAAAATTAAAAGTAAAGGGTACATAATGATAAATGATCAAACTGAAGTGATGCAAAGTGAAATTATCCATAATATAGATATATATATAAAAGCACCACCACCATTCCACATCCTTCAGTTTTCAGAGAGAGAGAGGAAGTCTAGGCAGAGGACGGAGGGTTCGATTCAGGCGATGGAAGGTTCGATTCAGATGAAAGAGGCAACGTTTGGGCTGGGACGTTGCTTCACAGATCCTTAAGGTATTAGATTTGATCTTGAAATCTCTGATTCTCTTAACAAATCTATTTTTTTGATTCTCCATTTGCTAATACTATTGAGTTTTAGTTCTATGGTGTGACCTTAAGGCTTTGTTTCCGAAAGTTCGCTAGATCAGTGCTGGTGAATTTTTTTTTTTCATTTTAAAATTTCGGGGTTCGAATTCATCAGGGATGGGAGTACCCCCGTTCAGGGCGGGGATGGGAGTACCAAAAATTTCTCGCCGGGGATCAGGACAGGGACCGAGGTTAAAAAAAAAAAATCAGGAATCGAGGATGGTAATACCAACCTCCCACTCCGCCCCATTGCCATCCCTAGTGCGTAGCCTGTGATACATTCATAGTATGTTGCTATACATGTGTATTCATTACCTTGGACTGTTGGTAGGGAAAGGACAAATGCGACGGCAGTAGTGTCCACGGTGGTGGTAGACAGCGATATTAATGAATTTTGTGACTTTTATTTAAAAAATCAAGGATGAAATGTTCGCGAATAGGCTCTCCGTTAAATTAAAAAACTTAGATTATAAAATTGTTGATGAATGGACTTTTATGCTTTAAAAAACCATCTAAATCACAAACTTTTTCCTAATTTTTCAATTATTTAGATGCCTCCATTTACGTGAAATAATTTTATGTCCGACCGTTGCACTAAGATTTCGCCAATATTTTTCTTATAATTTACTAAAATAAAGTGCAATATTTTAAAATGTGAACCTTTTTATACTGTTTTGATCAATTACAAAAATGGTAGTGATCCCCCTATGGAAATAACGACCAGATTTAGATTTTCCAAGAGTAGTGGACACGCAAAAGAAAAATAGTGGCTTGTTTCATTGAAATTTTGAAGTTCTAGAATAGTCAAATTGTTAAGTTCTAGTATACATAAATTTCTCCAAGTAGAGGGTGTAACATGAAGAAGACATGTTGACTAATCAGAAAAAGGCACTTTATTGTTGATTCAGACAAGTAAAACATACGCGACGACGAATACGTGTAGCACGGAGGGGAATCCACTCCAGGAGCGCTTGAAAAACATTCGCCTTTAACCCTGAAATGGGTTTAAGATGAACGACAACATTTTGGGGCCAGCCTCTCGACTAGTTTCTAGTTAAATCAGAGTCTTCGTTCAGAAGGTCCAAATGCAGGGGACATGCAAGCCACACACCCTGGCGACCCAGAGTCAAGTGGGAGCACTACGTAATGGTTCTCTTCTCTGCGATGAGGAAGAGAGGTCTTTGTTTAAGAGGATCTCCTTCTTTCATGTAAACCCGGTTCAAGGAATTGCCCCATTGGTCCAGGCACAACTGGGGGGTGGGGGGGTGGGGGGGGGGGGGGAGGGGGGGGGCTGAGGCTTGGTACGTGACTACAGTGTGGCCCTAGGGTTGCGTCATGAGTCCAAACAGGATAAATCGAGAGATGTAGGGCCAGCCTCTCGACTAGTTTCTAGTTAAATCAGAGCCTTCGTTC
>BRYF01000004.1:16171011-16181011 GCA_030159135.1 Actinidia polygama | reverse complement strand
TGACACCCGCACGCCTGGGCGAGGTCTCCCATGACGTGACAGGCTAGTCACCAACCACACCCTAGGGGCATGATTGTGCCAGTCACCTACTCAGTGACACGTTACAGGCGCGTCCTTAGCACGCACCGAGCTCTCCTATAAAAGGCGTCATCCTCTCCCATTCTCTCTACACTTTAGAGCAAAGGAGTTTGCATTTGCTCTCTTCTTTTTCATTTTCGGTCACTGACTTGACCATCGGAGAACCATCCTTAGACCAGCTCTGAGGCAATTTTCTAACTGTCTCTGTCTTGTAGGCTCGACCAAGAGCATCCCAGGCACCAAAAACACCCTATCGCCGCCCCTTTAGGTTGCACTCAATTTCCTTCCACGGTCCAAACCACACTAGGGGAATAGGAAAATGAAGAAAATACTGAAATGAACCATGTAAGCTGAGTAGTGATGACTTAAGGGTCAATAATATCTAGCTAGCCAATGTTGACAAACCATCCAGTTGCACCATGCTTCTACATCTTTGCAGCCAGCATGGTAGCGCTCTTGTTTGGGTGCAACTGAAAAATGTTGCACCAAAGGCGGGTGAAAATGTTGTATGTGGCTCCCTTATGCCACCTTTGGTGCCAGCAACCTGTGTTTACCCACAATTTGGTCAATCACCAGAGTACCAATCACCTGCCTACTACAGATCTTGGGGGGGCTCTATTACTTCTTTATTATGGGCTTATTTTTCAAGTGAATAAACTAATTTTGATGAGTTTACTTACCAGAGCAGTGTAGCCACTGATAAAATGTTACATGTCTGTGCCAGGCTCAACTTTTGTTCAGCGGGGGAAGCATGCAAAACGCATCACATGCCAACAGAATGGCGTTCTTTGGGTGCGGAAAAACACATGGCATCTTTGCATTGGGAATACTCAAACGGGTAGGCCACACGAGTGTTCTCTGTCATAGGAAGAAAAACAGGTAAAAACTTCGACATATAACTATGCAGATATGGTTCGGGAATTCGTATCAATTTAGCATATACCCATAAAATCATTGATTATATACATTCTGACGATCTACTGAAGGCAAAATATAGAAGCATAGAGGTGTTTGCACTCGAGATCTTGACCGAGGTTGAGGAACATGCCTTGAGAAATCCTGGAACCAATGAACACTGTGAGTATGCTTTTCCTCCATCTCTTCTCTAGCTACTTTAGTATTGAAGTTTTTGCAGTTCAAACAAGAGAACAATAGAATTCTATCTGTTAATATCTAAATGGAGATTATAAATAGAACAGAACAAAGATGTTATGATTGTCTAATTGCAGCAGTCACAGAAAACTACATAATCGCAACATGAGTACGGTGGTAAAAGTGAGCTACAAACATTATTCGTATTCATTCTACCACCCCTACAAAAAAGCACAAGGGAAAAATGAAATAACAAATAAATAAATCACACCCCCATGAAATGTCAATCACAGCCATTAATCATAATTAATCCTAACAAATTAAAGCTAGGTTACAAATCCTTTTTAGGCATGTGTGTTACAAGTGTTTTCATAAACTGGACACAATCGGGGTAAAGCTAGGTTACAAATCCTGTTTATGCGTGTTACATGCAGTATTTTTCATAAACTTGACACCATTGGGGGACACAAAATTATATGAGAGGCAACACATTATGTACAAAAACACACAAATAAAAATTCAAAGTATATTAACTTTTCATCGGTTTAAATTTGGACTTATTTCCATATATTGAGAGAGAGAGAGAGAGAGAGAGAGAGAGAGAAACCATAAACAATGAATTGATTCCATGCAATGATTATATTTTTGTTAAAGTACACACCTGTTGGGCGGATGACTTGCTTCTCTGTAAAATGCAAATAGCCAAGTCTATGCTCCACAACCTAAAAATCAAAATTAGAACAAGAAATGATGCTTGGTAAGATTTATTATCTTCATCCGTCTAAGGTTAGGTAAATCAATGAATTTTGGACAAGCTAAATGGTTGGAAGTATCAGACGAATAAGCCGATCTGAATAAAACACAAAATCATGCATTGATATATCACGGTCTGGAATCAGTGTATGCGTATCTCTTATCTGCAACATAGGTGAACATAACCGAATATCAAAAGATAAAAAAAAAAAAGACAAATTAATTTGCAATTGAATAATAGAGAACGAAGAAACTGTTGATAATCTTCCTTTTCCTTTATGTCGAAGTAAATGGCCTATATTTACCACCACTCTAATGTTAACACACTTCCGTTGTTGGTAGTTATTGATGTTTGTCCCCTAGTTTAATTTGTCACCATCGTAAAGCATAAACCTAAATAGTGTCACTATGTTTGAAATAAAAGATACTCTCAATCCCTCATTGTTGATTAATAGTAGTCGAACTTTCCATGCAGCTATTTTCTGTATCTATCCAATATGTTGCATTTCTCGTAGTCCTAAACATTTTCCCCTTAGAAGTATATCACTGGGGATTTTGAAAGCTTACTCGTGAGAAATATGGTCCACTCATTCAAGCACTCCTCAAGTAACCGCCATGCGAAATGCAAAATCATATAAAATCAAGAAGACATAAAAGTGAACCTGGAATGTCTATTGAATGACAGTGAACATTAGGATAAATCTTGCAAAGGTCATGCTGACCAAGTCTTGTGTATCGTTGGGCAAGTAAATTGATGGCAGCACTGTTATCATCTCCCCGGGGTGAGATAACATCAGCATACTTCTTTGAGGGCAGAAGATCATCAAAAGCAGGTTACAAAAACTTTCACATACTGCACAAACAATACGATACTTGCACTGTTTATTATCCTATTGCAAGGAAACACATTTCAAACAAATCTGGTAAAGTCACAAGTCTGCTAGAGGTTACTAGGAGTAGCAACATTGCTATCTTGTAAAAATTAGAACCATGTGAGAAAGATGTACATTCCTATAGAAAATCCAAATAAAAATACAAGAACCTACACTGAATTGGATATGTGTGGTGAATGAGAATTGTCTACTTACCATAGAACACTTCCAGCATCACCAGTAGGGGCGGGCATTGTGTCGGGTCGTGTCTACTCAGATTTGCGTCAAAAAAAACTCCCGACCCTAACCCAACCTATTTAAGTAAACGTGTCACATATTCTAACCTAATCCGACATGCTAATAATCATGTCAACCGGCATATGACACAATTAACACAATTATACTTAACCACTTGACAATCTATTACTCCATTTGATTAAACAAAATTTGTCTATAAATGACCAATACCATCCAAAAGATTAAAGCTGCTACAAAAAATATTATTAATATAAATATGTAATTAGGTTACATACATACAGGTTAGTAGTGGCGGGTTTGTGTTAATGGATCGACACATCTTTTTTAACAGATAGTCGGGTTTATTTCGAGTTATGTGGGTTTAACCCAAAAGCTCAATTCAACACCCCTACCAAAGGCAAATTAAGCCCCAAACTAATCCAACCCAGCATCCTCTTTTCCTACACCAAAATTCTTAAGAAGTTTCATGTTTCATAGGTGAGGTTAACATAGTAAGATAAACGTAGTACAAGAGACATTTATCAAGGAAGGGTCACAACAAGTTCGAACGTACAATGACTTAATGGATCTTTGTGGCTAGATTAATATCCCAAGTAGCTTTACCATATCATGTGAAACTGGGGACATGTATGGCCAATATTAGGATCTAAAATGCATGATTAGCTAGAACATAGAGGACAAATATCAAAGTGGATTCATTCTTGACAAGCTCAAAGCCACATAAATTCTTGACAAGAACGTAGAAAGGTGTTCAAAATGCTTGCCATGAATGCTGAATACCAAGTACAAAACTGAAGCGGAGCCATATGGTCGACTTACTGCATATAAAAGCTGTTGCATAGAACATGACCTGCCGAAAACTTTCCGAACACCTCCGATGGTTTTTGAAATCATACATCCGGACATGGACAGCTTGGCCGCAATTGAGTTTCTCAATGCACTCTAGAAGCTACTCGGTATCAAAAGCATCTATGAACAATCAAAATATAATTAAAGGTTTGTACAAATGCTTTGCATGCTACAGAAATTTAGTCTTACATATATTCAAAAAACTGAAAGAAATACCACCAGATCATATACAAAGTACAAGACCTATAGCATGTTTAATCATAAATTTTCTTGCCAGGATGATCAAAGTTATATTATCACTTGTTTTGATTCTTCAGCTGTCACGCCGCAATAAAATGAACCGTAAAAAGTAGAAACACTAGACATGTATCAGGAATTTGAAAAGAGAATTTTGCTTCCATATAAGACATTCGACTATTTAACGAAACGCACCTACCCAAACAACATAAGGAATCACAAACTTTAAAATTCTGCACTTGCTATGTACAGGTACAACATTTCACACTTAGTTTTGGTAAAGCAAATCCAGAGTTGGCAAGTATCATTTCCTGCAATGAAAATATGGACACTGGAGTAAGGGAAAAGAAAAGGTTATATTGCCACCTGGTACCGGTACACATGCTAGTTTCTGCAACTTTTTGCTCTTTGACTTTTTCTTTCTTCTCTCTTAGCTCGGGACTCCTTTGGAATGTCTCTTCGGATCGTGCAAGTCTTCACTTCTCTATGGGACATGTGCAATCTATTGTTACGCACATTTTACCTACAAATCATCAAATAACCATCTTGCATGTGATATCATGAATAACCGACAAGTTAGACAATTATACATAATACAAGATCTCATCAATTTGCAAAAATATGTTAAAGATTGTTCTCAAAGTACATTTGGAGGAATTGATAATGAGTAACTAAATCATTTGAAAAAAATATTTTTTTTTAGTTTTATGTAGATTTGTAAATTAATGTAAATTGACAAACATATAAATGAGATAAATCCAAAATGGTACGTCGAAATGCACCGGTACTGATATGTACTATACCAATGAAAAAAAGGGTACGCTGACCGGTACGGTATTGACAACTTTGTTGACAACTACAACACGAGATTCAACCTATATATGGACCTATTTCCTCTAGTTAATTTAATTGAAGTCATATACGAAGTTAAATTCAAGGCAATCATGTCATTTGTTATTGCCAAAACCCAAGTTCTCTATGGCCTTCCTTTATCTTGGTACCACCCTGACCCTTCACATGGATCAAATCATTCCACTAGTAACTAGCTGCCCCTTATAAATTTGAAACTATATTTCTTCAAAACTGTCAACACAAACTTCAAATTGAGAAATGAAATTTTGTATACCACCAATTAACATCAAGGACTATATTATCCTTCCAGTCTAGGCATTTGTACCTTACTTGTCAATTAACTTTTTTGTCACATGGTGTCTGATTGTCATTTTGAAATTCTCATTTGCTATTCAATCGTAGTACTCAAAAGTTCAGGCAGTTTCATATAATACAAATCAAAAGGAATAGTGGACTGTATTGTCCTTCTAGTCTAGGCATTTGTACATTACTTGTCAATAAACTTTTTTGACACATGGTGTCTGATTGTCATTTTGAAATTCTCATTTGCTATTCAATCTTAGTAGTTATTACTCAAAAGATCAGACAGTTTCATAAAATAAAAACCAAAAGGAATAGTGTGTCCTTAGCTCTGAGAAAATAGGAAATAAAGAAAATACAAATAAATGTATTAGCTTATTTTTCATGTGGGAAATTTGTTCCAATCTTATCTTCTAAAAAAGATGTGCTAGATAAGCTTAATTGCAATATTTATCAATAATATAGGGGTTAAAAATGCGAAAAGAGTAATATATAAGTGATACTTTGTTGTCCCTAATTTAAATTTGTTTTGATATCACATGTTTTGACTTGTTTAGATTTTTTTAATTAGTGAACTAATTTGGTTAAAATATGAAACAATAAGATCATATTTTTCTATCTAAATTCTTTTACAAATTGATAGATTAGTCCATGACAATGTAAACGGGCAATATCTTATAAACCTCGCGTAAGGCATCCAAATCCTAAGGCTGATCTAAAGGGCCAAATACCTTAATTTCCCCGGTGTGGGAACTCTATGAATTGCAATAATGTATGTATGTGTGTGTGTGTGCTTATATATATAAACGATACAAGAGAAAAATCACTAGTATATTTTAACCTATGGGAACAAATTCGAATAATTAGTTGAACCCCAAACCTCCTAGAAAAAAAGCTTTGATAGGCTTAAGTTGTAAGAAAATGGGCCCAATAATTTATACCAAGCTAGGACAAAGTTTTCCAACGACGGCAAAAATCATTTAGGAAAAGTTCACAAAATCCAACTTCAATTGGACCATTCAAATTTGTGTCCCTTGAATTATTTTTCTTTCTTCTAAGGTAATTGTGAACTCAAAGGACAAAAAACAAAAGGAAATATTTTTCTTAAAGGATAAAAGGGTAAGTCACTGGACTCCGTTTTGTTATAAAGGTGAAACATGTAGGACATTGAAAATACTTGAAAGTAGAAAGTAAAGTGAATGAAAGGAAAATGAAAACTAAAGTAACTTTAAACACACGTTTGGTATTAGTCACAAATTTTTTCTAGAACGTTACAAGAAAATTATATTTTATTCCAGAACTGCATTAACAGTTAACAGAATTCTCTTTCTTGCTTGACTAAATTACACAAATCCATTGGGGAGAGCAAATAATAGGAACACTTATCACGAAAATAAAAAATTTATAATGTTTTTTTGCACGAAATAACAGGTCATATTTCTTGAAAATAATGGGTCACAAGATACCTAGTATTCCGAAAACTTTTCCTTTTCTTCCTAAGAACCCTAACCAAACTCCTAAAAGATGACATTTATTTTCCTGATATTCACTTTCTAACACTCTCCGACCTAACCAAATGGAGCCAAAAGGAATTCTCTTCTTTCTCTAATGGTATTTGCTTGCCCGTGTTAAAGTCTTACAAATCGTGTGCTATGTCACTTGAGCAGCCATGTGTTTAGCATGAGACAAAAGTGGATGTGGAACACCCTCTCCCGCAAATTGTAAGGTTTTAAAAATACACGTATCTATGCAAACATTTATGAGTTTTATGCATATATTCAGTATATAAGAAGAGATATCCTAATTGTCCAAAATAAAAAATAAACAACTAAATAAACTAAATTCTCTGAAAAGAAAATAAATTCTAATGGTCTGAGAAACATTAGCGAATTATTAGAACCCAAAAGCTTTAGCATAATAAATTTAAGATGCTTCCAAACTAAAGAGTTATTCTAAGTAAGGATCTATTAACAAAAGGAGATGGATACATCGTGCATATATAGTTAAACTAAGGAGAAAACTCTCCGACATAGCCAGATCCAACGCTTTTAGTTTAATACTCCCTCCGTCCCATATTGTTGGTCCATTATTTCATTTTAAAATGTCCCAAAATATATGCCCTTTTAAAAAAGTCAACCAAGCAAACCATACAATTTTTCATTTTTACCCATTCTTTTCTAGATTTAAGTAACATTCCAATCAAAGCAAAAAAAAAATGCATTGGAATTCTAAAAAGTAGGGGTAAAATTGGAAAGCCAATGTAACGATTTTCTCTCCTTAAAATGTTGGATTCCCCATAAAGGACCACCAATATGGAATGGAGGGAGTATTTATTTAGATATTATAAATTATTAGATGACATTACTTTTTTCACTATTTAGTTTACAAATTCAATAAGTAATTAAGGCAATGAGCACCAAAAAGACTTCCCCACAACTAAACAATTAAGTGGTGTGCCCAGACCTGAAGAGACATATACCCTAAGGACAAAATTTAATACAAAATATCATACATTTGCGAAAAGCTAAGCTCCACTTAATAAATGTAAGCAAAGCCATTGGGCTAACAAAGAATGACGCATTAAATGTTATCAAAGAACAGGATTGGTTAATAACATGGATGTAAACAACCAGTAAAACCACAGTATTTAGAACTTTCTACCAGACATCCAAATAATGAGAGGAAAATATTCATATTTCAAGCAACAGAAAAATAAGCACCATCGACCAGCTTCTGAAATCAACCACTATTCAGTTACTACATGAAAAACAAGACATCAATAAGAAAGAAGAAAAAAATGCGATGAAAAACAAGACATCAATAAGAAGCAAGAAAAAATTGCGTGGCAGGAAAAAAAAAATAGTAATGTACCATAAAGGCAGTATAATGCAAAAAGTCAAGGAGAATAAGCTGAAAGCATATATAAGAACACCGTGTACCTCCCCCACCATTCATGATCTTCAGCAGCAAGCTAGCTGAAAGTATGTCAAAGCCACAGTAATAAAAGCAGTCACAATCGGGGGATAACGAAGACAATAACAATAACAAGATGTTGTGTATCGTGCAAATTATGTGCCCCCACACGTTAGCAAAAATGTAGTAAAGTTTAATGTAGATGGAACTGAAAGGCAAAAAAACCGCCATTGCCATACAGGGAAGAGTACTCCTGTACCAAGGCAATTGTGGAACTCTCTAGGATGCTTTGTGGTGCGATAAGGAGCTTGGAACTCAGTTTTGCTATTTTTCCAGCAATCCCACCTAACACAAGCAAGGGAGCGTCACTAACATCCATATGAGGACTATAACAATAATCGTCCTGAAAGGCACGCTGCAGAACTGTAAGCAATAGCAACAGTATTAAGGAAGCAGAATGTGAGAAACAGAGGTCCACAGAAGAGGCATCCTGTGAGCAACAAATTCCACACCTGTCAAAGTAGAGATATTTAATCATAATTAGCCACCAGGTTTCAAACTACAAAGTATTAAATTAAAGCCCAAAGGCAGCAGATGAATCCATCAGCAATTACCCAGTTGGTCCCTTCAAGCTGATGATAGAAAGAAGTTGCTATATATCCTGCAACTCCTGAAGTAAGTGCATATATGACCACCAGCATATTAAATAAAGCTCCTTGATCGTATGGACAAAATACACCCACTAGCGCAAGCAAAAAGATAAATACCGAGTTGGAGATGAACGTAAAGAGCAAGACAAAGAAGTAAGATACGAAAAATCATTAGAAAGTCAATAAACTAAACATCACTGTGTTAGATAAACTGGATATGAAGAAATAATTATAGAGCAAAGAGTTGGGTGCCTGAACCAAGTGCTTGTTACTTCTGAAGTAAACAATGATTTGTGATTTAGGAACCGAAATACATCACCATGAATGTAATTTATGTCTCCTCTTGGTCATGAGATGATTCCTCGTCATGTGCATACCTGTCATGGAAATAAAAAGAACAAATAGTACAGCGTGATAAAATGTCAATTTAATGAAAATATCAACAATCATTCTTAAGGACCCGAATGAGAATTGTTGCAAGAAAACCAGTTAAGAGGAGCAATGTGACACAAGTTTATGATTGAAAACAATGAATCTCCAAGTGGTGTGGTAAAGAAGAAGTTTATGAGAACTTCTCCATGCTTTCTCAAAAGGGATGTTTGTTTCCTTCCATTCCACTGCATAAGTAAACTCTGCATCAACTGCCTTGTCCTCTGTCACGTCAACAACAGAATGAGGATCCATTTGAGCATTTACCTCAATCATGCAGTGTCCATTATTTCAAAATGAATATGCTTGAAAAGGAAGTATTTGTAGTCACTTGGGTCAAATATGCCTTCCCTATCAATCTTGCCTATGAAATCCTGTATGGTCAAGTTATCATAGTACATCTGGAAGTGATAGTCTTTCATTGCTGTAGTTCATAATTTAGCAACTTCTTTCTTTGTCAACTTCATTTTGCAAAGAAGTCGAGTGTCTAAACAAGACAATCCCCATTTAATACCTCACAAGGCTTCCTTTCTTCTCTCTCAGATCAGTTACCAGTGCAATCACGCAAATACTCGATGAAAAAGAAAACTAAAGATCCATTTTTAATCGTCGAATTGTTTCTGAAAGCTTAGAGTTACAGATATTAATATAATCAAATTATTTTTACAGAACTATTTTCAGCTTCCCCTAGAAACTTGGCACATTCCAGATATTGTT
>BRYF01000004.1:16138511-16141011 GCA_030159135.1 Actinidia polygama | reverse complement strand
GTGGTGGGGACCTCGGTTAACCCTAGAGTTATCCTGGGGCTTGAAGCCTCCACCATGGATCCGAGAACCAAAAAATCCAGTTCAATGCGTTGAGTCTTCCAATTCGACAAACCAAACTATCAATGATTGGTTAGACGTTGGTGAGGAGGAAGAGGCCCACTCCAAGCTCAGCTCAATCATCGACCTATTTGGTAGTGAGCTTTAAGCTGCTCTTGAAGAGGAGGATCTAACCGAGGTTCCAAACAACTCAGAAGATAGGAAAGACCAGGAGGAAGAAGAGGAAGAACAACTCAGAGAAGAAGCATGTACACAAGGAGATAATCTTGCTGCTAACAACCCTGTTTTGGTCTCGAGGTCGGGCAACGAGGCCCCCGAGATAGTTCAACCCCAGCTAGTCCAGCCCTCAGCAATTATGAGGGATGAGGTTAAGCACTCCTTCGAAGGAGAAACAGAAGAGGAAGAAGGAGGACAAACCAATCATGCCTTCTAAACTTCTACTTGTTGGCAACAAGACCGTTGGGCAATCTTAGCAAAATGGCCAATGCCTCATCTTTAATAGAGGTGTAAGACGTCCCTCCTCTAATCCAAACAAGGCAGCCAAAAGACAATGGGAAGGGCATAGACGAAGAGCCTTTGAGGAAGAAGGCACGTGACACTATAACAAGCTTGACTAGGGTTCCCTATCTAGCCCTACTCCAAATGCTAAGCCCTAAACCCCTTCGTTGTCCCTAAGCGAGCTTTGTCGGAAAGTGACAATTGAAAACACTGTACAACTTCAAAACTTGCCACACGCTAGTGCAAGTTGCCATGCTTTTGGTCGACATTGCCGACTAGTGAAGGAGGACGATGTGAAGGCCTTCAGTCTTTCAATCATGTAGAATACGCAGGTAACCATTTCATCTCGACTCTATTTTTTTTAAACGAGGCTTGTAAAATTCCTGACTTTATAATTTTTTACAGATTCTGCAAAGGTCGGTGATGAATTATCAATGCAAGAAGAAGCATGCGGACAAACAAAGAGAATGTCTAGAGAAAAATCACCACCTTGGAGCATGATATGAAGAAGAGGACAAACGAGTTGCCCATCGCTGCTAAGGGCTTGAAGAAGAAGGATGAAGACATGCCCGAGCTCTAGCGCCAACTCAATGAGCTGCGAGTGGTGCGCGATAAGGAGTATAGCGTGCTTTTGATTGAGGTTAGAATAGAGGTGGCGATTTCTACATCCGAACTATAGTAGAGAAAAATTCCAACTCATTTTTGCACAAAGTCGGCACACTTGCCTTCAAAAGCTCGACATTGTTCCTAACCACGAAGCCTGGTCTAATTCTTCTTTGCTGCCATAGTACCTAAAGGACCGATGTCCATAATCTCCCCTTAACCTCCCAAGCTTCGACCATGAGGAATATATGAAATAACCCCCTCCAAAAGATAAGGATGAGGAAGAAGCATTATACACATTAGATGTTGAGGGTGGGGACGCTGAGCTGAATGCTAGAAAAGATGTTGTCTGGGGAAAAAAATGGCTGATAACACTATAAATGACTCCTCAATAGAGTAGATTCACTTTCACATCGGTGTCTGTCTAGTTTAATCTTGCAAAACTTGTAGATAATTTTTGAACAAGTCCCGTTTAAGGTAAACTTTATTTTCTTATGTAGTGAATTGGTTTTTCTTTTCCTTAAGCTTGGAATTTTTTTCTCAATGCATGCCTTGAGTTCGTTTTTCTTTTGCTTAACCCCATATTGAATTGCAATTTTATTGTTTAAGACACCTTGAGCTTGTTGCTCAAGTAGATCGGGTGAATAGTCTCATGTATTTTTTATGACATCTCAAGCTCGGTGCTTGAGCAATTTTACGAATAGTCTTGTGCATAATTTTAGGACATCCTGAGCTCGGTGTTAAGGCATCGAGGATAGCAACTTGTATGTTATCGTAGTTTAGTTTTCAAGGACTTACAATACTTTCGAAAAATATTCATACTTTAGAAAGAAATGAAGTAGGAAAGTGGGATTTTTGTGTAAATAAATGAATCAAGTTTTGAAACAAATTTTAGAAAATTTTCTCAAGTTGGAAAACTCTGGTATAGTTAAACAAAAGTAATGTATAGTGAACAATGAATAAAATGACTGCAAAATTTTTGAACTGAGAGAGATTGTATTGATAAAAAACTCACACCCCCATGATTAACTCGGTGCAAAAAATTGCAAGATTACAAAATCACTGGTAGAACTTTCTCTAGTTGTTGGAATTCCAAGATCTAATAACTTACTTGCCCTCCAGATCATCGAGGTTATAAGCTCTTTTGCTTGCGAGCTTAATGATCTTGTATGGACCTTTTTAATTTGAGCCAAACTTCCCGTCTACCAAAGTCTTGGTGTTCCTAACTACCTTTTCTCAGGACTAGTTCGCCAACCACGAATTCTCTGTGTTTACTTTCTAGTTATATGTCTTGACGAGTTGTTACTGATAGCTCACCATCCATATCATTGCATTGTTCTCC
>BRYF01000004.1:16091011-16098511 GCA_030159135.1 Actinidia polygama | reverse complement strand
GAGTATTATTCATTCAGCGTGTAAAGTGAACAAAATAGCATTAGATCATTTGTGTGGCTTTATTTATGAACTCCTTATGGCTTATAGGGTAAATTACAATAAACCCCACCAACTATGATCCATTTTCACTTAACCTCCTCAAAGTTCAAAACTCAACACTTAACCCCCTTCAACTATATGAATCTTAAATTCTCCAAACGCGTTAATAGAGAATATGAATTTACCCTTTGCTCCCTTCAACCATTAGCCCCACCACTGTCTTCTCTCAACCCATCAATCAATTTTCTCTCTCTCATTTGAAGATCTACCTTTGGTCTCCACCACCAACCACCCCATCACAGCCACAACCCAATACCAAACCCAAGGACCCTCCAAGATTCACCCCCATTAACACCCGAAAACCAACCCTATATGCAGCCACTCACCCACTCAAAAAATGATATTTTGATTTATCTATTCCACTTCCAACCAAAAATAAGGGCTTTTAGGAATTGAAAGAATCCATGGAATTAATGAATTCTAGGGTTTTGTAAAATTGCAATCCAAGAAAAAGAGTAGTGGGAAGTAGTGGTTGAAAATTATGAGGTTCTCACTCATAGTGTGGCCGGTAGCAGCTACTCTCACACATCGTGTCGGTAGCGGCTAGTCTCACGCATTGCGTGACCGACATCGGTTATTCTCACACACCGGGTGGCCGGCGGCGGCTTCCATTCTTAGACATTTGGCTGGGTTATAGTCTAGGGGTGTCATATTTGACTGACACGTGACTTGTTCGTTTGCAAGGAAATTTTAAAGTGAGAAAAGATCAACTTTTCATGACTTTTGATAATATTTTGCTTCTCTTGTTTAATGTTATGCGGTTTCCTTCATGTGTTCCTGGATGATGACCTCAATTTACGCGAACGAACATTCTAAAGAGAAATGTGGAATGGGAACCTACGTGGAATTTGCATTGTTGCATAAATTTTGAAGCAAGGTGATTCTAGTCTAAGGTTTCGTTTGGAATTAGTTTTTTTAACTTTTTGGATGGTTTTTTTTTAAGCTTATAAATAAAAAAGTCAGTCAGAATTGACTTTTTGCTTTTTACTTTTTGTTTTTTTTTGCTTATTTTTAACTAAAGTAAAACTAGCAAAATAAAAAAATAAAAAAATCTTAAGTTTAAAAAAATTTGACTTAAAAAGGCAGCCCAACTTGCATGTGTTCAAGGCAATGACGAACCTCATGATAACCAAATGGACAATAATTCAATAATGCATGCTTGCTGTTCATTCATAAAAATACGAATAAGATAACGAACTTGAGCAAAAGAAGGTTCAATGTCTATACTTCCCCCATTCTCTGTGAGCCAGAATTTGTCTTCAGCCATGCTGTCAACAGCTGGCATTGGTGGAGGAGTTAGTATTAGGGTTAGTATAATTAACCCAGGTAAAATAGTTGTCAGTGCAGTCGTAACCAACCCAGATCTAGAAGCTTTATATACTAAACTGTGTAGGATAGATGTATGATGTGAATAAAACATCTATCATTTCTGAAAATTCTTCATGTTATCAGAGCCACGAGAGCTCCAACGAGCGAAGCGTTTATCACGGCGAATTCAACATCTTCAACTGCAAATGAGAAAGTTGAACCTCATGAGAATGTTGTATCCCGATCTGAGATAAGAGTAGCAAAACTTTTCTCTGACAATTCCTGAAAATCCCAAATTGTTGTTTACATATCTTGGATCGTTCGTGACGATCAAACTCGATGCATCAAATTTCATCATATGGAAGCGCCAGGGGGAGAATGCTCTTCGTGCAACGAGTCTAATTGAGTATGTAAATGGATCTCTGTCAGGTCCGAAAGTACCAAATCTTCAAGCTCAAAAGTGGATGATGATCGATGCACATCTTCTTAGTTGCTCACTGCGACGCTCGCACCGGTAATCTTCTCTGTCACTATCAATTGTTTGACAAGCTCCGAAGCTTAGTATGTTATCGAAAAACGATTCAATTCTCTTTCTAGATCCCACATTCATCAATTGAAGAATAAATTGAGTGAAATCTCTAAGAAATCGAGTTCAATGGAAGATTATCTTTAGCAAATTAAAACCATAACAGATCAATTGCCTTTAGCGGCCTCTCCTGTTGCTAATGAAGATCTGGTTTATCAAACCCTAAAAGGTCTACCTGATGAATATAATGCGTTTAAAACTACTATTCGCAATAGACCTATATCTACTATAAGTGAGCTATCTTCTCTCCTTTGCTCAGAAGCTATACATGTTGAATCTATGCATAAAGTTCCAACGGAGCAGCTCACAGTAGCTTGTACAGAATTATAGAGGTAATGGAGGTAGATTTTCTTATCATAAAGAAAATAATAAAGGCAAAGGAGGCAGATTTCGTACAGGATTTTAACCACAATCATCTTCAGTTTCAGTTGATCAACAGTGGCTTGGTTTGTCAAATTTGTGGAAAATTCAATCATTCTGCACTTGACTGGTGGCATAGACTGAATATTGATTATCAGTCCCCAAATAAGTCTCAGAATGCTGGGCCTTCATCCATTTTCCAAACCACAACATTATAATTCTCGAGTTTTTATGATTACATCTGGTGATCCTGCCTCCACCAAAGCGTCATGCCACCTTTTCCTCAACCTTAGGAGACCATGCTTGGCTCAGATGGCATCCCTGCTTCAGTGCTTCGTCGACCCTATAAAAGGGTACTCTCTTATTCTTACAAGGATGTTCTTCCCCTCTCTAGACCTTCGGTTCACCCCCAATTGGATAAGGTCAAAACTCTTCACTGCTATCTCCCCCTTGTTCTAGTTCTCTCCTTTCCCCCTGTAGTGGTCTCTAGTCATCATAATGCATTCCATCTTCCTGGAGGGCTCACAATCTGCTCACAACACTAATCCCCGTCGACGGAACCTTATGTCTTAGACTGGACTCTACCATGGCCTATGCAATGTATGTGGCATGTGGTTATATCATGATTGGTAATAAGAATTATGTTTTCTAAATTAGAGTTTTGCTTTAAAAAAGTGCTATTTGGGTCATTGAGACATTTAAGAATATATTAGTGCCTGTCTCTGGGATCCAAGTTCAGTATTGGTAGTTATGCGTCTTTGGGCTACTAATTTCTCTGCACAATCTATATTATGTTAATTAATTTGTTGTGGGAGTAAAAAGGATTTCTCCTGTTTGGCCTGACTGTGTCACCCTGCCAAGTTGTTGCACTTAAGATGCAATCTTGTTGGAATTGCTTGTTTTGTTTGCCCTATTTTGTTTGAGCAAAAGGTTATCAAGAACAATTATACATTCTTTAATTCTCTGGACCAGTGATATCACGAGAGTGACCTCATTTTATTGCTGTAGATTTCCTTCTCATATTCTGTTGTTGTATCAGAGTGACAGTGAATATATGGCTGGCCAACTTTCAGCATTTAGCTATATTCTGAGCAACAATCCTGAAGAGGCAGACCTGTGGCTGATAAATACATGAGGATCAAATTCCAGTTTTCTTATTCCTTTTCTTTTTTCCTCATGGTTGAAAAGTTTAGGTTTCTATTATAATGATTAATATCTTGCATTGGAGATAATATTCAAGGTTGCGTTAGTTATTGATACATCAATATGGTCACAAGTCATGAATCATATGAGACTATAAACCTATTTGCGATCATAAAGAAGTTATGGTGATTGTATCGATAAATAATTCTTCTTTCGTATTTAAGCCCACAAAGAATATGTTATCCTTTTTGTCATAGACCATCTGCCTCGACCATGTTCATTTTAGCCCCTCTATTCTCTTGTAATTATTGGTTTCCACTGGAGTTTTTGTATCACTCCCGTTCTCAACATCCTGATCTTTTCTTAACTCATCTCGGGGTTTTGGTCTTAAATAGTTTGGGTGAATGTTTTTCTGCCATCCTGTCTATTGAATCAAGTATGTATTTTCTCTCCAACTCAATCAAGTTTGTTCAGAGCATTCATCTTGTCCTTCAGCACCAGCCTGGATCAAATCACTTGGCATTGGCGCATTAGTTGCTTACATTGCACTCAAATGGATGTCATCTTCAACTAGTGTTACTTGTAGGTTCAAACAAATGCATTTGGTTCTTTTTTTTGGGTTGCGTTTATAAAGAAGAAAAAATCCAATAATGGTTACAATCTACAAGGGATGTATTAACACTCCCTCACACAAAGAAAGGAACCAAATTAACCCGAAGCGCAAAAAACAACATAATGTAAAACTCACCCACATTGTGTATAACACTCCTGCACAGTGGCGGACCCAACAAGGGTCAAGGAGGGGCTATAGCCCCCTCTCACTTCCCAAAAATTACAAAATTTCCTTTACATTTTTTTTTTTACACTTTAGCCCCCCTAAAATATATTGTTTTACACTTTAGCCACCCCTCCTGCACACAAAGTACTACACAGAGCGCAGTTGCCCAGGACTCACACACCCACACATATTAATGCTTCTCATACATGTTATAACCTTGATCCTATATTTGTTTTTTTAAATGTTTTAGTACCCAACATTTGGTATGTGGCCAAACTAAAACTGGCCTCGTCTATCAATAGAACTTTTTCCCTTAAACTGGGAATGAAATATACCATTGCATAATATTCACAAGGTGTGATTAATCTGTTACATCCACCCTGTTTGACTATATGGGCTAAATCTTCCCTAATATTTTTTTGTTAGAGATAATTGATACAGGAATATAGAAGTGGTTATTTTTACGTAAATGTCACCACATCTTTATTGCCTTCTATTAGTTTATAGAATTGAACTCCATACATTCCCTCTCAGCTGTGTCCAATCCAAAATCTTTAGGGCATGTTTGATTACCCGGGCTAGGCCGGACTAGGCGGGATTGGACTACGAGTCCAGTCCAGTCCCACATTTGTTTTTCCAAAATGGCTCTGGACTACTAGTCCAAGCAGATCCAATAGTCCCCCATACTTGGGACAACTTTGTCCCGGGGTGTTCCATGATTTTATTAGTCCCCCAAGTAGTCTAGGACTACTTGACCAGTCCGGGTAAACAAACAATCCCTTAGATTCTTAGGTACTCCCTGCAAGATGTAGATTTCCCTACTCCAGTTTAGTCAATTATAAAATCATGTCATCTGCTGGCAACATATATTTGGGAATATTTTTTGGAAGTTCTTAGAAAGTTCATCTAGAACTAGAGATTTCGTTGTCAATAATTATTGGAAATTCACTCGTCTCTTCTCTCTGTTTTGCCACTAATCATGAATACATCATACTCTTTTTTTCTTTCCTGCTTTGCACATTCTTTTGATAAGTTCTGTCAAGGAAAGACATCAAAAGGAGATGCCTCCCATGAACAGAAGGGATAGGAGTAAGAGAAAATACAAAATCTTATGCATTTAGTGTTATATAAAGTCCATAAATTGTGTTAAAAGAGTACAATTTGCGATCCTTGAAGTCCAATTATAGAGAAGATTCAAAACCTACTTGTCAACTTAAAAATGGCTTCTCCTTCCCTTTTAAAGATCTGCAATGCTGCCAATTCACAATAATTGACAGAACATAAAGGAATCAAATGCCCTAACCTTCATTGTCCTCTGACTCTCCCCCTCTCCAACTATAAAAATAATCTTATAAGGGAACCCACAGTCATGCACTGCACTCCAAACATGACTGCACGAGAATGAATGAGAAGATGATAAACCGAACATGAGAATGAATGAGAAGATGATAAACTGACTCTTCATCTTTCTTGCAAGTGACACTGATAAAGGTATGGCTTTATGGATTTAAGTTATCTATGAGGAGACTTTGTTTGTTTTTTTGGTAAGCTGCATGCCCCATACACGTAGGGAAAAAAATTTTTTGATGCAGCCTTGTCACACCAATCTTTCCTTGATGGAATGCAAGAACCTCCATCAGTTATGTTGCATTACATGTCCTCGATTTGGGTGTTGGGTGCAGGGGTATGTGTGAATCCAGATTCTACTCCACGACAAGATAATTCATTATTTCTAATGTACTTCTCTCATTTTCTAAGCAAGTAGGTGTTTACAAGATCCCATGGATCATTTAAGGCATCATATGTTAGTTCTCTATGTAATTGTGCTGTAACCTCAAACTAATATATATATTACCCACCACTCACCCACCCACCCCAACACACACAAAAAAAATGAAAGAAAAGAAATGAAAAAGATGAACACCTTTGGACAATATGCTTGTCCGCCAAAACTCTCTAGGATGCCGTGAATTAAGTTATAATCAGACAACACATAATAAGGTGGTTAGTTAATCTCTGCTAGCATTTTCATTAGTTAGCTATTGCATAGTGTTTCCTATCAAAATATGTTGCTTAAATTATTTATGAAACCAGGAACCCCTGCTGCAAGGATGAAGAAGGTCCCAAGCACTGTAGTGAAGAAACGAAGTCGTGAATTGACTTCTGTTTTTGAATCCTGTACGCCATATGATGGTATGGAAGGCAAGGTAGAGACAATATGGATCACTGAAATTGCCACTGATGGAGTCCATTTGGTAAGGCCGTTCGGGACTTGGTTATGTAAAAGTTTAGATTCTTTCTCATCGGGACTTGGTTATGTAAAAGTTTAGATTCTTTCTCATCGGGACTTGGTTATGTAAAAGTTTAGATTCTTTCTCATCGTGTAGAAGCTTTAACAATAAATGACAGTCTTAACTGAGGTGATCTTTGGATGGCATGTAGTAACATACATTTCATATAAGGCACAACTTTGATTATTATATTTCCACATTTTTGCATGTTTATATTTTGATTTCTTTAGTTATTCAGAAAATATTGTGGCAAAAGATGTTAAAATGCATTAGGAATACTTTAAGTAGATCTTGTTTAAGCATAGACTTGGCGTCAAAGTTTAGTAAACTTTCCTTCCGTACAACTTATTCTTTATACCGAAAATTGAGGAAGAAACAAAACGGAAAACATTAAGATGAGTACATGAATTTGCAGCTGTTTTGAAATAATAAAACGCCCAGTCAAGCAAATTCAGATACACAACCAAGTTCAATTTTTATGTAGTTTTCCTAAATGCAGCTTTCTTAATTATATGATCTGATGTTCATTCCTCTAGGTGGGTAACACCACAGGATACGTGCAAGTGCTGGTCATTGGTCCAGAAACCATGCTGGGGACTTCAGCCATTGTGAAGATAACATCAGTTGGAAAGTGGTCGGTCTTTGGGGAAGTGATCAAGACACTCAACCAAATAAACGGAAACTCGATTTCAAGCTAGAGAAAGTCTGGCAACAAATGTACTCCTTGCTCTGACGTGGAGGAAACTTGTGCATGTTCAAAGAGAGCCAGAACCTTGTGCTTGTGAAATGTCAAGCTGTGGGGGACAACACTTGTTGGAGGAATGTACTGCATCTCTTTCAAAGAAAGAATTGTGGCCAGAAGAACGAAACAACCGAAACCTCATAAAATGGTTGCTAAGGAAGCGGAAGAACCATTCACAAAAGAAGATGGAAAA
>BRYF01000004.1:16073511-16076011 GCA_030159135.1 Actinidia polygama | reverse complement strand
CATAGATTATACTGAGGTGTTAGTGCATGTGGCTAGGTGGGATACGATTCGAATGGTAATTGCTTTAGTAGCTCGAAATGGTTGGAGTGTGTATCAGCTTGAAGTCAAATACGCTTTCTTACATGGAGAATTAAATGAAGTAGTGTTTGTCAAGCAACCACAGGGTTATGAGAAGAAATGTGAAGAGTAAGGTGTACAAATTGAAGAAGGCATTGTATGGCCTTAAACAAGCCCCAAGTGCATATTATAGCCGAATTGAAGGCATACTTTGTCAAAGAAGGATTTGAGAGGTGTAGCTGTGAACACACCTTATTCATAAAAATAGGAGATGGAGGTAAAATTTTAATTGTTAGCTTATATGTTGATGATCTAATTTTTACTGGTAATGATGAGAGTATATTTGTTAAGTTCAAGAATTCTATGAAACTTGAATTTGATATGACTGATTTGGGGAAAATGAAATATTTTCTAGGTGTGGAGGTTTTACAAAATTCTGAAGGCATTTATATTAGTCAAAGAAAGTATGCTAAAGAAGTTTTGGAGAGGTTTAGAATGGAGAAGAGTAACAGTGTGAAGAATCCCATTGTTCCTGGCGTTAGACTAATGAAGAATGAAGGAAGAGCCAAGGTGAATGCTACCATGTACAAACAATTGGTTGGAAGTCTTATGTATTTAACTGCAACAAGGCCAGACTTGATGCATGTGGTGTGTCTCATTAGCAGATTCATGGCAAGTCCAACTGAGTTGCATTTGCAAGCTGCGAAAAGGTATTGTGGATTTGGGAGTCTTTTATCGAAAGGAGGGTAATAAAGAGTTGATGGCATATACAAACAATGATTATGCAGGAGATGTAGATGATAGGAAAAGTACTTCTGGTTATGTGTTTTTACTCAGTGAAGGAGTTGTGTCATGGTCCTTTAAAAAGCAGCCTGTGGCTACTTTGTCTACTACTAAAATAGAGTTTGTGGCAACTTCTTGTGCTTGTCAAGGGGTGTGAATGAGGAGAGTATTGGAGAAGCTTGGTCATTCTCAAGGCAAGTGTACCATTGTGTTATGTGACAATAGTTCTACCATTAAGCTATCCAAGAACCCAGTCATGCACGGACTCAACAAACACATTGATGTAAGCTTTCACTTCTTGCGTGATTTGACCAGAGATGGAGTTGTTGAGTTGAAGCATTGTAGCACATAAGAACAAGTTGCAGACATTATGACAAAACCACTTTAAGCTGGATGTGTTCGTGAAGTTGTGTGAGTTACTGAGTGTGTGTGTATGATACCAGGAGTAAACTGAAAGCATTACTGCAATCAGTTTAGGGGAGAAATTGTAAATCATTACTGCAATCAGTTTAGGGGAGGAATTATTGGGGAGTTGAAATTGTCAAACTTCATTCAGTTAATAATCTCTATTATTTGGGACACGTATATAGAGTCTGACCATTTCCTTTTCCATTTATCACGTAAAACGTGAGTTGTTTGTTTTCAATCTTATCTATTTGTAAGGCTTATATAGGCCAACAACTTGCTTTGAATTCAATAAAATTCATTCAGATTTGAGTGAATTACTTTGTGTTTAGAGTTTACAACATAATCTCTGTTTCGTATCTCCACAAACAGTTAGTTATAGCTATGATTGTTTACTTGTTTGAAAGAAAACTGTTTCAAAACATTACTTGGGTCTCCCCAATAAGCAAAGGTAAGTCATTGATGTATAGGCAAATATGCTCTACTTCTCAAATGTCTAAATAGTATTCAAAATACGTATTATGTTAAAAGGTATTTAATGGAAATGCTAACCACCATAGTTCGTGGTCAATGGACAAAATGTAAATTGATGTGAATTAATTACATTAATTTCCGAGTCAATATATTGAAACATGTATAAATAAATGTATGTGTTAGCATCACCTATTATCAACCCGGAATAATCTCGTTTGCGAGAAAAAGTAAATAGAATGCTAGTAAATGATACCGTACACTACATAGCTAACCATATGATGTCTTATGTCATCACTTTGTACAAATTTATATAAAAAAGAACAATGCCACACTGATCTGCACTGCACGAGCAATATTATAAGAAATTACCTTGGTGGCTAGAGGTTTCAAGTATAGGGAATTGAACAAAATCAACATAAGCGAAACCAGAAGATGAAATCCCTGAAACATCTCCGCGGGGTGCGAAAATAATCTCATCCTTTGGGTCAACAAATGCCCAGCCAAAACCACATCAACACAATACGCCATGGCCGTGAAATACACCGGATATATCTTGCTCTGTACCACCCCAAACTGCTGCCTCGACAAAGCCCCCGCCAACACGTAGCTCGACACAAATGTCACCCATATGCACATCCCATACGCCGCCGCAAATCCCAGCAGATGAACCACATCCATTACCAGGTCCACCCCCGTCGCCACTTCCTTCATCCTCTTCTCTCCTCGAGCCATTTCACTCCCGCCTTCGCTTTTTCTTCCACTTTTCTGGCTTTTTCAAAGA
>BRYF01000004.1:16041011-16058511 GCA_030159135.1 Actinidia polygama | reverse complement strand
AACTTTGACTTTTACTATTCAAATAGCAATTTTTCAACCATAAAATTGAAGTATTGACTAAAGCTATTTGAAATAGTTGACTTTATGCAAAAGGATCCTGGGCATCTTGAAACTGTGATGAGAATGGATCATTACTTGTTGAAGCTTCTGACTCATTTGATGCGTCTGACTCTTCTCCTTATGTGGATTGAGCTTTAACAAGTAGTAATTTGGCTACTCGTAAGAGCTCTTTATTTTCTGATTTCTTTTTTGATTTGGTCTTGGAGGCTTTAGAACTTGATGTAGAGCCTTCAAGGGCAACTTGAGCAACTGATTTGATAGGAACTTGAGTGACTGGAGCAGTTGGGATCTGTTGTACTGGAGTTGGAGCTTTTACTGGAAACTCTTGCTTAACTTGATCAATAATTCTTTGTTGTTTGAATCCGTCCCACCATTTAACAAAATATTATCTATTGACTAAATTATTGGCGATACTATACTACAATTTAAAAATTCAGGGGACTTCATATTTTGACATGAATAAAAATAATTTAGGGAATTGACTCATACGTAAATTTGTTTTATACATAGAAGAGAAATAGTTAACTTGATCCATAAGATCATGAGGAATTAACTCATTGATGGCTCCATGTAGATTCCACCATCTCAAGAACCAAGAAGGAATAACTGTTAACTTGAAATACTTATCAAACACAAAATACTAAGAGTGTGAAAATGACTCATTTTGATAAAGGACTACTCTGAACCAATCGTCCATGTAGTCATAATAATTATATTAAATTTTATGACCTGGTAAATCTCTCATGATATTTGGGTGGCCCCATTCATCAAGAGGAACAATACTATGAATATATAAAGAATAAAATATGATTTTACTTGCATCATTTTTCTCAAAGATGCCTTTGATTACTACTAACTTGTTGTGGAAAAAAATGTCTTTATAAAAAGACAGTGACTTTTTTGGATGTGAAGGAATGAAATGCCACCCAAAAGGGAAAAAAGACTTGACTAACTCAATGGGAGTATGGATATTTTTGTGAACTGGCTCTTTTGCGAAGAGGTTAATAGCATTTTTTAAAATATACTCTGTTTTTTCTGTGGGTGACTGGTATTGGTATTGTTGTTTAGTTTGACTTGGTTGACTTTGACTGGTTTGGGATGTACCAAAAGGATCACTGGCCACAATAGAATGGTAACTGGGTTTTGGGATTGACCCAAGGATTTGGTAACTGATGAATCAACCGAGGGTTTTGACTATTGACTGGAATGAAGGACTAGTTGCTTTGAAGAGGAAGACTTTTTATTGGAAGACATTTGCAAAGAAAGAGATTCTTGTTAACCACCACTTAAAATAAATAGGTAGTTATTGAGGTAAAGTCTCTCTCTGAAGGTAAGAAATTATGCTAATACGCCAATCAATCTCATATGGATTATATCCATGTGTTAGTATTACTTCAATTTGGGACCAATATCTATTTATGACTTTGGTGTAATGGGTAATTTTGGCTTTGTATTGATGACAATAAGGAGTTGGTATGGTTATGGTTTTTCTTGTAAAAATTCTCTAGTAAGAAAATCAGGAATATAATTTTGACTACCTTTAATGTATTCAATATCAAAATAAAAAATACTTAAATAGCTTGCCATCTGGTGAATATTTGTTTACTAACTATATTTTGAACATCTTTTTGTAAATCATATTTAGCACTTTTACAATCTACTCTTACTAAAAACTTTTGATTTAGTATATCATTTTGAAATTTAGAAATACATAAAACTATGACAAGTATTTTCTTTTTAATAGTACTATAGTTACTTTGTGGTTCCAAACACCAGAATAAAAACTGACGATTTGTTCAGAAGAACTTGGATTGACTTTTTGTAGAAAAATACCTCCATAACCAATCTTAGAGGCATCAGTTTGAATAATTTTAAAGGAATTATCAGTGGGGATGCCAAGACAAGGCAAGGTCTTGATGTATTTCTTTAACTCTTGAACAATAGAGGTGTGAATAGAGGACCAAGGAGGAGGATTATCTTTCAATCTTTCAAAAAGGGGTTAACACTTTTTCCTAAGGTCTTTGTAAAATTTGGCAATATAGTTGAGGGATCCTAAGAAGCTCTGTAATTAGTTTTTGTCTAAAATTTCATTCAGAAATTTATTCGCAAATTGAATTGACCTATGAATATGAATAAAAGTTCCTTGGTAAATATGATATCCTAAAAACCTGACTTTTGTTTGAAATAACTCTATTTTAGGAGCAGAGACGACTAGTCCATTATGCTTAATAGTTTCCATGAATATGTTCAAATTTTTTCCAATGTTCATCAATTGATTTGGAAAAAATAAGAACATCATCAATGTAAACTAGAGAAAAATAACTAAAGGGATTGAATATTTCATTCATAATGTTTTGAAACTCACTAGGAGCATTTTTTAATTCAAAAAGCATTATATTCCATTCATAATGTCCAAATAGTGTTATAAATGCAGTTTTATATTTATCTTTAGGATGTAAGTATTTGTCAAAATTTACTTTTCAAGTCGAATTTTGAAAATATTACTGCATCACTTAATCTTTTAATTAATTTTTTTTATTTGGAATCGGGTTATCGTATTCATTCTAAGACTTCATTTAATGGTTTGTAATTAATTACTAGCCTTGGAACTCCTCTCTCAATTTCAGAATTTTTATTAACATAAAAAGCTGGGCAAGACCAAAGAGATTTACTTTTACTGATTATGTTATTTTTTAGTAAATCCTTTATTTCTTTTTTACAAGTTTTCATTAATTCATAACTCATTTGAATAAGTCTAGATTTAGTGGGAATGTATGGAAGGGTTACTACATGTTTTTTCCTATGCCAAAAAGCACTAGGAAGAGAGGCACATATTTCATTTTCTAATTTATTTTGAAATTGTTCTATTTTCTGAACAATTTTATTAACAAGTAGTTGTTCTTCTATTCTTTTATATTTAATTTCTTCTTTTGAGAAAATTTGTTTGTTTTGTCTTGACTTAAAATGTTAACTGATTTGGATATAGAATAATCTCTTAATTTTTTTAATTCAATAGTTTCTGGTTTAGTTAGAAATTTAAAAGTTACTTGTTATCCAAATTGTTTAGTTGTAATACCATGGGTATTAGTAGTAAATGGATATAACAAGTACATGAATGGTACTCCAAGAATAACTTTATCAGTCATATTTTTGACTAATAGAAAAGAAGTTTTAAAACATACTTTATCTTGACATATATGTACTTTGGGTAGTTTGTATTTTATTTTTATTTTACTTCCATTAGCAAAACTTAAGCTTTATTTAGTTTTGTGATAATATTTAGTAGGAATAAGCCATTCTTGAATATAATTTAAATATGCTCATGTATCAATTAGGGCTATGACTTCTGTTTCATAATCATTAATTATTAACTTAACTTTTGAATGCCAATTTTATAAATTTATTTTATTGATTATGTTTAATCTGTTATCTTTTTTTTCACTATCTTCGTTATTACTACTAGATTCAGATTTATCAGGAGTTTTATGAAATCCTGAAAAAAATTTATTTATTTTTAGCAGAGTAATTTCTTCTTCTAAATTTTTATCTTATAAGTTTAAATCTTTTATTTCCTTTTTAATTAGATTAATTTCTTGTTGAAGATCTTGTAATTTAACTTATTTTTGTTTACCTTTTTTAAATCTATCTAAAGTAGTGGTAAGGCTTATAATGGGTTTATCTTTGTGGTTTATCTTCTATCCACAAATTTTTTAATTTTTTATTATTTTATTTCATTATTTTCTATTTTATTTATTAGTTCAATTAATGCATCTTCTTCTTGTTAATTTTTATTAAGTACATTTAACTTTTTACAACAATTATCATTGTATCCTATTTCAACTTGATTGCCACTAGAGTTGTTATTCGAGGATGAGTAATTGGTTATATTTAATTGACCCTCAGACTCAGAATTATAAGTTTCTATATTAGTTAGTTTGAATATTTTAAAAATTTTCTTTTTATCTTCTTCAGATATTTGTAACTTATTAATTTTAACTTTTGACCAACATTCATTTTTGTAGTAACCTTTTTTCCATATTTATGACATAATATTATTTTATTATATTTAGAGTTTGAACTTTTTACTACTATTCTTTTGGTCTTTATTATGTTTTTTCTTTGGGGTATCATAAAACTTATTGGGTTGAAATTTATTATGTTTACTTGTTAGATAAGGTTTATATTCTTTGAGTTTATTATGTCTTTTCTTGGATGGAGCTACTGAAGGTAAACCATATTGTTCACAGAAATTTCCTAACTCATATTTAGCTTTATGTTTATCATTTTTAGCTTTTTTACTAATTTTTATATATATACACATTCTTAACCCTTCTTTTTGAATAGTGCTTATTATGTCTCCATAGATTAACTTGTCATATTCTATTGTTCCTTTAGGTTGACTAAGGATATCTTTTATCTTGTGAGCAAAAAGACTAGAAAATCCATTTATGAACTTTTCTTTCCAAAATGATTCAATACAATCTTCTCTTAGCATTACTATGGATATAAATACATCTTTATACCACTTGAAATCACTAAGTGTTAGACAATTAAGGTTACTAAGTTGATCATGTATTCTAGAATGAATATCACTAGGCGTTCCAATGAAATGTTTTAGTATAGTATAGATTAAAGTGTTAACTCCATTTTGTCTTCCAATTCCTATTTTTTCATCAAAAATAGGAAGATTATTTTCATCTAATTGAATTGTATTTTTAATATTTTCTCGTGCCTCTTCGGTAAGGTATTTATCCCATCAAGATTTTAGCATTCCAGTGAAACCAGAACCTAATAACTCAACTACTTCAGACTGTGTATATTCTGAGTAATTTGTTAAATTACTATTGGCAACCATGGATAAATGGAGATTTTTTAAAGGATTTTCATTTATTTTGTTTCTATTTTATCTAATTGTTTACCTATAGTTGTAAGGTACTGGTTGGTATAATTGTTTTGTTCAATAACTTTTTTAATTTCTGTATTGTCATTGGTTAATTTAAAAGGAGTTGCTTTCATGACTGATCATTTATGTTCAATGACTATAGTTTCTAGGGGATGGTGACTAGATGAAACCATATTGTTATTCGTAATTTGCCAAGAAGTTTTCGTAATAGTGTTTACTTTCTTATAGTAATTTTCTATATAATCAAATAACTCTATTTCGGTACGGATTTCATTCATAAACTTTCTCCAAAAACTTACTATTTTTTATCTTTGTTTTTAGTATGATTTTTCCTATATATTCATGTCTTTTTACTTTGTTTTCTTTTGACTTAAATTCTTTGAATAATTTATCTATAGTTATCTTGAATTCTTTATGAATGGTTAATAATTGTGGATTAGTAGGAGTATTAACTTCAAAATTTGTTTGTGTAGGTGATCCTTGAGAAGATTCTTCTTCATCCTCTTCACCAAATTTAGGATGTGTTGAATATTTAGGTTTACTTACCTGTGGTGAAGACTCAACTCCTTGTAATTTAACTTTAGATTCTAAGAGATCTACAAAACTTGTATCTTTCTTGTAATTATTTATACTGTTTGTACTTCTACAATCCAGGCTACACCTAGAGGAAGTTTGTTTATTTTTTTCTAGAAGTACTGGCATTACTTCTGTTGTCAAAACTATATCTAGAAGGATTGTTCATTCTTAAATCTTTGAAATTTATTTTTACTGTTCTGTCTAAGTATTGTTGTATGTAATATAGGTCATTAGTATCATTTTGTATTTTACCTTGGTAACTTTCATTATTTACTAGCCAATCATCAGGTAAATTAATATCTTCCCAAAATATTGGTTTAGTTATTCTAACATTGGCATTACTAGTACTACTTTGTATGAGTAATGTTTGACCACTAGGACTTTTTACTAAAGCGTGTACATTTAAATTTGTTTTCATACACTTGTAATAAATTTTGTAAATTAAGCCTACTGAATGACTTCCTTCAATCATATTGGTAAATTCTCCAGAAGTTTTAATATTTAATGTTACTGCTTTTAATATGTGTGGGTCACTAAGACTAAAAGTAAAATCAAGGAAATAATTAAAATGTACTGGCGTCATGTAGACTGGATTCTAACATTTTCATAATACTAGTTTTAAAATTCCTAAATCTTGCATCTGTTAATCCTATTAATATAGATGAATTTATTCCTTTAGTAGTTAATGGTTTTACTTCTACTTGGATTAATCCTATGTGAATAAAATTATGACCTCTTGATCTATGTTTTTTAATAGATTCTTTGTTTAATAAACAACATATTTCATATTCTTTAGTTAATGCGTAAACTTGTTCTACAATTTTTACTTTCATATCTACTTTAAAGGATGAGTGGAGGAAACTAGTTTTGTAAATTTCTTTAATAGGATATTAGGTATATTCCAATTACTTAAAATCAATTTTTAAATCTTGATATTCATGTTCTTCTTCATTGACTGTGTTCTCTGTATCTTGTATTGGTATTATAGTCAAAGAAGACCGATAGCTTACTGAAGAATTACTCCTAAACAATCGATTCATGATTCTTATTATGTCTTTAAAAAAATTCACTTAGTTTTACTCGTTTTATCATCATTTTGTTTTTCACATATCCTGTGTTCACACATACTATACGCAGACTCCCTATCCTTTATGCCGGGTCTTACACTACTCTGCCTGGACTTACACTAAATTTTGGGACAAGAGGAAGGGTGGCTAGTAACAAAATGGAAGAACACAATAGGATAAAAAGAGTAGCTTAATGAATAACTTCTTAGAAACGAGATATGAATAGTTTGAAAGAAATAACTAATCAACAAGACTCAACAACTAGGTTTGACTCTGATACCATTGAAGCGGAACAAATAACACAATAATAAGAAACAGAGTAAATAAATAAATAAATAAAGTAGTAAGTAAATTAAACCAGCCATGAAGGCGGATATGCAGATAATTTAAACTTGAAAATACTAAAATATACTTGAATTAAATTAAAGAAATGACTTGAAAATAACTTACAATTGTTTACTGGTAATAACTTAAAATTCTTGAACTTGAAAGGAAAACTGAATACATGAGTAAATTGTTTACAAGGGAAAATAGGTGAGATAAGGGTTGATATATATATAGATAGATATATATATATATATATATATATATATGTGTGTGTGTGTGTGTGTGTACTAAAGGCGCACCACATACTAGTCATTATTCTTTCGTCCTCCATTATCTCCATTATCTCTGACCGTCAATAAATCGTTGTCCACTTTATTTTTTGTTAAATTTTCATAAATATATAGTGTTTATTTGCTTGATAATGTATTTTTAATTAAAAAAGTAAGATATATTTATTTTTTTATTAAATTCAAGGTAAAAGACATTATAAATAAATTCACAAGAAAAAAATTATTTTAAAGCTTTTCTAACAAACACAATCCGTTTTCTTAAATTCATAATGTCACAACAATTGCAAAAACTTTAACGACTTCTACTACTTAATAGCCATAATCTATCTCTTTCACAAAAGTAAAAAGTTAATTTTTAAATCAATTGCAAACACCTGAAAAAGTTTACACTATACCATATAAACCAATGAATGGAGGTGCAAATTGGTATAATTTGGAGTACGTAAATCCTTATATTTTCAGGATTTTTTTTTATATTATTAATATAATATTAAATTATTTTTAAATTTATTGAAATAAGATCGCCCCCGCCCCGCCCCCTCTTGAATCAATCTTTAGATCAAAACAAGTTCTCACGATTTTCTTAATTTGTCAAAGCAGTTATTTATTGTTGTGCCCAAAACGAGTTACCAGTCACACTGCCAACATCAAATACCACACAAGACAAGATTTACGTGGTTCGGCCAACAATGCCTACGTCCACGGAGAGGAACCAATAATCTATTAATCACATAATGAATTACAATGAGTACAATAGGGAGGAGCTCATCTCCACTCACCTCTCAGCACTCTCTCATCTCTCACCATCTCTCTGTCTTGATCTCACAGCCTACCATAGCACTCCCCCAAAACTCACACAGCCCTCTCTACTCTCTCACAGAGCAATTCCCCAGCCCCTCTCTACGCACAGCAACAAGTTGTGTGCCCACGGTAATCTCCCTCTGGACTACATCTTGCCACGCCTCTTCTCTCTCTTCTCTCCCTCTGGCAACCTCTGAATTTATAGGGAAGGAGAGGGGAAGATGAGCTCAGCCATGAGCTCATCCAAGCCATCGATCTTGACATTGGGGAAGGCGGTGCAGCCTTCATTGACAGTCTTCTGTCTGCTGCTCTCTCTCATCCGTCTTCAACAAAGACAACAAACACACGCAGCATCTCCTTAACATCAATATCAATTGGTGACTATTCATATTGGGCTTGGGCTTGGGCTATTGGGCTTGAGCCCAATAGTGTTTCACTATTCATCTGGGCTTGACTCCATATTGGGCTGGATCCCAACAATCTCCCCCTCCAGACCATTGGAGGGTAATTTGTTGTCTTCAAGTTATCCAACCGACAACTTCTGGTCCAGCTCCCCTGTAAGATCTGCAAGACAGCATCCGAGATATGTTGTCCTCATCTGCGGACAACTCCACTTCCCACCGAAGTGAATGCACTTCCAAACTGAAGTGCCTGCACCTTCTCACTGAGGTGCCCTACTCCCCCTCACCGGGGTGCACCGCAAAGTACGTCACTTTGCGAGTCGTCGTGGCTCCATCTCTCCTCCCTTGTGTGCACAACTAGAGAGATCACCGCCACTGATCTTGAGCGAAAGAGACTCGTTTCGGCGTCATCACGCCTGTCGCTGTACAACTCCTCTATATCAAGTCTGTCTCCTTCCTCTAAGCTTCTTCATGGACATTCTGCACTAATTGCACCTTCTCTTGTCTGGCCAGACTTCCGCACGTCTCTCAAAGCATCTCCTTGCGCTCCTGTACCATTCTGGATCCTTCAAGTACATCCTTTTGGTATTCCTGCGCTTGCTTTTCGTGCCTCTGTGCAATGGTTGCTTCCTTTGTCCATCCATCTTGCTAATACCACTGGACCCATGTCGGACAGCAGCTCTCCTGTCTGGACACTTCCCTCTAGTCGGTATAGCTATCCAGTCTTCCTTCCTTTGCAGCTTCTCCTGTTTCCCTTGGACACTCTGAGTGTTCTTCCACTAGCTTCAAAGCTTCATCGCTTCGACTCCTGCATCTCAATGAAACATGCCTTACCCCGGTCATCTTCAAGGATCTTCCGTTAGCCATGCGGAACCAGACTGTACCTTTGCCAACAATCGCGTCGTTTGCCATCCTTACAAGTCCCTCACATGCTACATGTGTAGAGAACACCTCTCTGTCTCTGCACAAGTGGTAAGCATTTCATGAATCAGAAATCCAATCCGACTCTTTATTTGCCGATGCTGCTAGGAGAATCGCCCTCATCCACAGCCATCACTGCTGTTGTTGCTGCCTATGAAGACTGATCTTGTGCTTTGTTCCTTGGACAATTCATCTTGTACCTCCTGGTCGCAATAAAAGCACTTAAAGTGCGACCTCTGGATTATGACCTCAGCCGTCCTCTGCCAGTACTTCTTCCTTGACCTCCTCTGGACCTCTTCCTTGACCTTCTTCCTCTGCAGGTACTTCTTCTTTGACCTTCTTTCTAGAGACCTCTTCTCTGGCCTCATCTCTGACCTCTTCTCTGGAACTTGCTCGTAAGTTCCGCTACTGTAGTCCCTCTCCGAAGTTTCAACACAAGCCTCCTCAATAAGGCTTTGCTTTGAGATGTCTTCTCCCGGTACATCTCCTCCAACTTGGTCCATAACTCATAAGCACTCGTCTCATCGTGCTCCATGGTGGGACACCTCGTGTCCAATGCACTATCTGATCTATAGCACTCGTCTCATTGTGCTATCCCTTGTGTCCAGTGCACTGTCTGATCTGTCCAATTGTCTTCCTCCGGTCATTCTTGGTTTTCCTAGGGCGTAATTCGCATCTGAAAGCATGATCAGAGCTCTCAAACTATTCAGCCGTCTTACTTCTACTATATGGAAGCAAAAGCTCTGAAAACCAACACCGCGGATGAATCTGGAATGCCGAGAAAACTCAGAAAGGGCTTTTCTGTTAAAATCAAACACTTCTGGGACCCAAATTGCTCAAATCAAAAATTCCAGGGACTAATCTGTAATTTACAGACCTCCAGGGACTAATTTGTAATTTACAGACCTTCGGTCAACGGTCAACGCAAGCTCAGCTCGGTCAACGGCTTGGTCAACGGCTCATCTTGGTCAACGCAGGATCGGCTTGGTCAACGCCGGCTTGGCTCGGCGCGTGGGGCGTGTACGGCTCGGCTGCGAGTTGCCACCACTCGCTGGGCGCGTGAGGGCGCGTGGGAGGCTGGCTGCGAGTTGCCGCCACTCGCTGGCGCGTGGGTCGCGCGTGAGGGCGCGTGACTGACCTTTTTGACACGTGGGTCGCGCGTGCAGCTGCGCGGGACCCGTCTTCGGGCGCGTGCGGGCGCGTGGGTCAGTCTTCTGGCGCGTGTAAGTCAGTCGTCTTCTTCCTTTGGCGCGCGTGGGGTGCGTGGATCTGACGCGCCGAATTTCAGGCGGGGCGTGATGACTCATTTTAAGTCCGATTTCGATTCCGTCAGGTGCTGGAGCTTCGTCTCGATGAGACGGATCTAGTGGTAGCTCAAACTCCGGTTTTGAGCACTTCGAATTTTCACAGAATTCGAAATTTGGCTCCGGTGGCACTCCGGTGACTCTCTAGTGACTCGAACTTGGCTCTGATACCAATTGTTGTGCCCAAAACGAGTTACCAGTCACACTGCCAACATCAGATACCACACAAGACAAGATTTACGTGGTTCGGCCAACAATGCCTACGTCCACGGAGAGGAACCAATAATCCATTAATCACATAATGAATTACAATGAGTACAATAGGGAGGAGCTCATCTCCACTCACCTCTCAGCACTCTCTCATCTCTCACCATCTCTCTGTCTTGATCTCACAGCCTACCATAGCACTCCCCCAAAACTCACACAGCCCTCTCTACTCTCTCACAGAGCAATTCTCCAGCCCCTCTCTGCACACAGCAACAAGCTGTGTGCCCACGGTAATCTCCCTCTGGACTACATCTTGCCACACCTCTTCTCTCTCTTCTCTGCCTCTGGCAACCTCTGAATTTATAGGGAAGGAGAGGGGAAGGTGAGCTCAGCCATGAGCTCATCCAAGCCATCGATCTTGACATTGGGGAAGGCGGTGCAGCCTTCATTGACAGTCTTCTGTCTGCTGCTCTCTCTCATCCGTCTTCAACAAAGACAGCAAACACACGCAGCATCAAGTGGTGACTATTCATATTGGGCTTGGGCTTGGGCTATTGGGCTTGGGCCCAATAGTGTTTCACTATTCATCTGGGCTTGACTCCATATTGGGCTGGATCCCAACATTTATTATTGTTTTTCAAACTCTTTTTTCTTTAGTTGTACTCATTAAGTGAAAATACACTTATATTTATATTTAATATTACTTTTATTTTTACTTACCTAGAAGAATATTTAAATAATATTACTGAAAAAAGTTGAGCCCTTTTTCAATTCAGAAAATCAAATCACTGAATTAAATAAACCAAACAGGCCTTAGTGCTTCATTGTGTGTAGAAGTAGAACCATCTTGCTGCGATAGCTTGAGGCGGATGTAACTAGAAGTTTGTCGGACTCAGACATCCCCGCGTTCCAGTACCACCATCACAGCCGCAAGGCCGTGTGCGATAGACAAGCGTCCTTTCACCTGTGCTTTTGAATGGAATTGTCAGGCGCTAGTCACGGTCCCTTCAAACAGAGAGAAAGTGAAAACCAGTGGCTTCGTATGAAAAAATACAAGAGCTCGAAAATGACGCACGAGTTTTAATTACAATTTTATCCGAACTTTGTGGTAAAGGACTGTTTGGGCTCCATTTAAGGAGGTGAGCGCCTGGGCAGTGATTGGTAGCATAGTTATTAGAATCAAATCGGTGCTCGAACCCGTCAAAACATCGATTCAATAGTTCAAATGAGGTTCAATCGGTCATATAATTAATAAATAATAAAAAATATATTTAAAAAGTATTTTATAATTTAATATTTTAATGTTAACAAGCAGATTTGAGAAACAAGAGTCAATTGCTCCTCCAGTACAATCTATTCTATAAAAATAACAAAAAAAATCATAATCAAATCAAATAGCATGGAAGAGAAAATGAAATACGAAAGAGTTGAGGAAAGAAAAATGTACGAATAGTAAATCTTGAAATGTAAAAATGTATTTAACAAATATATTTATTTTAAATTATTAAAAAGATGACTCCTTGAACTTTATAGACCTTGTGCTCAAATTTTGACTTTGAAATTGGAGTTAAGGGATACAGACGGGTGACGTGGCACTTCCATGGAACCCTAAATGTTTTGTGGTGTTGCAGATATCGCCCAAGTGGGTACCTCAGGTGACTTGGGCCCTGAATCTGATTTCGTCAAAGGATCCAATTCCAAACTCCACCGGCCATTTATATACAACAGAGATTTTTAACCCACACTAACCCCCCCCCTCTCTCTCCCTCATTTGGCCTCCGGCCTCCGCTCCTTATCGCCAATGGTCGTCCCTGGCCACCTCCTCACTCTCAAGTTCTCAAAGCCACTCCTTCCCTCTCCACCCGCCGGAAACTACCCACCACCACCCCTCGCCTCTTCTCCACCACCGTCAAGTCCTTCCTTTCTTCCTCACTCCTCCCAAAACCCCACCGCCTCCTCCGGCTTCCTCTTCCACCTCGCTTTTATTACGAATACTTAAAAATAAATAATTTAGATTAATTATTTTAAAAATAAATTACTTATTGATAAAAAATAAATTAATTATTTTTCAAATAAATAGTATTTAAAAAAATACTTATTCATTTTAATTGATGTATTAAAAAAATTAGAATAATTAATTTTAAGAAAAATCTTATTATTTTTGTCAAAAAATAGTTTCAATGAATAATCTTAATAATAATTTCAAAAGTAAAAAAAAATGAGTGCTATTTCAAAAACTATAAAAAAAATAATTGTAATTGTCAAAAATTCCAAATAATAATAATAAAATTTATTCAAATTATAAAAAAAAAATTAAAAAAAAATCTTGGGTTCAAATAAAATCACCCTGTTGTTAAATATCCACATATTATGGAGGGAGAAAAATGTGGAAGTGACGATGTGGGAATGGAGTGGAATCTCAACTTCCTTAATGGACAATTGTGGTTTGGACTTTGGAGAACCCCCATTAATACGTCCTGAACGTACAGCTTCTGATGACTTTACACCCTCGTGTTTTTTGTTGTACTTTACGGCGTATTTTTAACTACTGATGACAGGTACAAGTAGGCAAAATGGAAATATCTGAAAGATGCTTGAACTGCTGTTTAATTTTTGGAGCTTTATTTGTAAATTGATTGTTAAATTCTCAATGATCTCAAGATTGGTTCATCACTAACTTGGATTCATTTTACAGGTTTGATAGTGTTTGGTTGACAGGAGACTGCGTCTTCCTTCCAGTTACGGCCATCACTGCCACAACAAACAGAATCTGTCTCTCTCTCTATTTGTTAGCTGTACTGTTGTGTTTATGTAGCAGTATGGTTCTTGCTTTATGTACGAAGGATTAAAGTTGATGTGTATTAGCAATACTCTATTTTACTGGCTGGCTATTGTTTAACTTCATTCCTGCTTTGTTTCCATTACTATTTGCAACCGTTATACTAAACTCGTTATTTAATAGATGTGTTAGTCTCCTGTCCATCATTATTTACTATATATTTGTTTATATTTGTCTTAAGAATCTTCAAATGGTCAGTAGTTATCATTTCGAAATAGTTTTGTTTAATGCCTAGTTTGGTACTGATCATGTTCAGTTTCATATTCATTCCGTCTTTGATATGCTTGGAGCTCTGAGAGACAAATCCAGTGCATGTTGATACTTTTGCTGTACTTTGTTGTTTCGGTGGTTTGGTCCTGTTTATGTTTCAGCCCCCTTTTAAAGATCCCACAGCATTCGAGCCATACATTTTGAGTGGTTTAGGAGATTTGTTTCCTTGCTTGATACTTTTTGGCTAGTTATGAATTGTGTAGATTTCTATTGCAAGCTATACTCATTGTATGAAAAGAGAACACTCAGAATTTGGTGTATGCTTTTTATGCTACGTCACCTTTGTTATACCTAAATTCCCTCGTTGTCAAATACCAAGACCCAATATTTAAAAAAATATAAAAAAACTAACTACATGGATAATTTTTTTTTTAATTATTGTATCATATGAATTAATAATACAGTTGATAAAGAGGTCAACAATATTAATTGAAGATAAATTAATTTTTTATTTTTCGCTACGCAATTTGCTTCAAATTATAAATTGAATCATTTAACTTCGTTTTTTGAGAAACTAATTTTTTAATTATTCCTCGATTCCTCCATATATTTATATTTAACTAATTTTAATAAAATAACATCAGTGAATAAAAAAAGATTATAAATTTATCTTAAAATTCTAAAAGCGAAATTTCTCATAAGAGTATATGCTTGAAAACATGTCTTCAGTCATAATATATGAAAACTTGTCAGAATGTATGCATGACTGACAGTAAAAAAAGAGCACTTCGTAGACGAGCACGGCACAACATGATTAAGTAGAAGGGCACGGCACGGCACGACACGGCACGACACGACATGATTAAGTAGACGGGCACGGCACGACATGACACGAGTAACACGACTAAGTTAGCGAGCCGACATGGCACGACACGATTAAGTAAGTGGGCCGGCATGACACGACATTACATGATTATAAAATGGCACGACACGTCACGACATGAATAAAGAAAAAATAGTACTGCACGACACGATTAAAAATGGCACGACACGATTAAGGCACGACAAGGTACATTAAGTAAATGGGTCTGGCCCGGCATGAAGCACGGTTGACACGAAAAAAAAATTGGCACAACACGACACGACACGATAGATAATTTTTGGAGTTATAAACGTTCATACAGAACCCCCATTAATCCCCCACTAGTGTACGGTGAAATTGATTTCCAGATTAGTCAGTCCTTTGCGACATATGCTGAGTTAATAAAAAAAAGTATTTGGCGAATTTTTTTATGTTGTTTTTGAAGAGTTGTTTAATACTTTGTTTGCTTTAGAAAAACTATCAAAAACTAGTGTGGACACAAAATATAAAATCACATCAATTAATTTAGCATTATAAATTTAAGGCATTAACCCATATTAGCATTTTACTGTGGGATATATAATCTGAAAGTATAAAATAACAATTGTAGAAATTTCCTAGGGAACAAGTGCCCAAAATAATTTTCGATAATGGAATAAGTGTATATATTTATTAGGGGTGCACAAAATACCCGCTCGAACAGAGAACCGACCCGACCCGACGTCATTGGGTCGGTTTGGGTCGGTTCATGGGTTTGAAAAATAAAGACCCGTATGGGTCCGGTCGGGTCACGGGTCCATGAGTTTTTTTCTGAGACCCGACCCGAGACTTGAGAATCAAACCGAGAACCGAGATCCAACCCAAGAACCGAAGTCTAGAACCGATCGTATAGACATACAATGCACTCGCGCACACTTGATTATTCCCTATGCTATATAAATTTTAGGAAGAACCGAAGACCCGACCCGACCCGACCCAAGACCCGAGGAACTGAACCGGACCCGAGCGGTTCGGTTCGGTTCGGTTCTCCTCGGGTCTCGGGTCGGTTCTGGGTCCAAAAATAAAGAATCGTGGATGGTCAGGTCAGTTCCGAATCTGTCACATACCTAACCCGAACCGACCCGTATACACCCCTAATATTTAGGCCCAACATTTCTAAAGAATATGGCGGGTCTATTAACTCCCCAAATAGGAGATATATCTACTAAATTACTTATCTCTTAACACTTTTCTTGAAGAAGAGCAGATTTGCTTATCTTGACAATTTATACCTCTACTCTCTCTCTCTTTTTGTTTTTTATTTTTATTTTTTTTCAACACAAAATATTTTTTTAAAAAAGATTAAGACTATGCGGTCACAAATGTGACATTCTATGTCACTGTGCTTCAAAGTAAAAAGAAAAAAAAAATGTGCAAGGATGGCAACAAAGAAAAAGATGGAGGAAAACCCTTAGAATAAGATTTGAGAAGGTATAAGATAAAAGAATGAATTTTTTTTATTATTATATTGGTCGAAAATTAATTGGTAGACAAGAAGAAGCAAAGACAATAGAAGAGAAATAGAAGGCAACGGAATATTGGTTTAAACAAGTCCGATACATGCGTTTTGATGCTATGTAAAAGAGTTAGCTATCAACTTATCTAAAAGTTTAAACTAATAGAGAGAAGAGCAACTTTATTAACCCATTTTCAATAAGAATGGGATAAATTTTGTGGTTCTGAACGTATATATAAATTTAGACAAATTTGAAGTATGAAATATAAAGAATAAATTGATAGCACGCTACAATAGATAGGTAGTTGGAAAAATTAACTTAAAAGACATATGCTAAGGTCTGAGCTATGTCTAGAATAATAGAGGTAGAAATTACTTATTCTTAAGTTGTGTTTGGATGAAGAATTTGGTGGAAAAAAAGAGAGGAGCAACTCATCTAAAATTTGAAGTTGATACCATTTAAAAGACTTAGTCACCAACTTATTTAAAATCTTAAGCTGATAGATAGAAAAACAATTTTATTATTGAAAAAGAAACCTAGTTGAAGATTTGCCAATTAATCAATTATTAACTGATGAATCTACCAATCAAACCATAATAAAAGCAGTAAAAGCTACATTAGATAAAGGACACCAGATATATAAGAAAAACCCTAAGTAGAGAAAAAAACTACGGGATCAAGAAAAGAAAGCGCTATAGAAAAAGTAGTGGATACAAGAATTCCTCACAATTTGTTGAAATAAAGCTTTAAATTTTGATGATTACAATTGTTTAAAACAAATGAAAGACTTAACTTTTAAGAAAAATCTTTGAAAGACAACAGTGGTTTTGGAAAGGGTCTTACACATGATTAAAATTAGTATTGAAAGCTTATACAAGTCATATTAGATATAAAAATACTTATAAAAGTGTTAAAACAAAGAATTTAACACTTAAACAAAAAGTGATCAATCATAGTATGAAACTGTGAAACCAAAACAAACAAACAAGCTTATTGTCAAAATAGAGAATGATCTCTGAAATTCTAGTTGAAAGACGACCGATTAACTTTGGTTGACCGAAGTTTGAAAATCGCTCAACCGAAGTTCCTCAGCCAAAGTCAAGGTACAACCGAATGCAAAGGAATAAGTAGACAGGTGTGCCCTCTGGAAAAACTATTCAAAGACGGAACTCTGATTTCGGTCGACCGAAGTTCAGGGAGGCTTAACCAAAGTTTAGGCACAACCGATTTTAAAGA
>BRYF01000004.1:16026011-16028511 GCA_030159135.1 Actinidia polygama | reverse complement strand
AAAATATTATCAAGAGCTAGCATGGAGTCCCAACTTTCGCTAGACGTGTTTATCCAATAGAGAAACGACGTCATTTCCCAAAGGACCAAACCATCACGAGTACAAGTTGGGTATGCAAAAGATGCACCCTTGGTGTGTGTCACTTGCACCCTTATGGGTGTGGTGGTTTCGGACAAAGAAGAACACAAGGAGGGAGAGAGAGGGGGGTAGGGGTAGGGTGGAAGGACAGTAAAAATTGTTGATTACCTAGGATTAGAAGCGATGTGTGCCGGTGACGACAACGAGGACACCGTGAGAAGTTCAGAGAGAGACAGAAAGAAACGACGTCCTTCGTCTACATGGGTAAGTCCATCCAATGTAATTAGAGAGTACTCCATGTTCTTGATATTATTTTGTACTTATCACGTGCTCTTATATCTCAAATTGTCATATTGCTGAAATGAAATTAATATTTGATCTTCTAACTGAAATGGAATTTTCCCATCTAATACGCAATACATTGCCAAATCCCAAGCCAAAATAATGGCTTCGCCATATCTCAAGTCAAATTTGGTCCAATGAACGACAAAATCTTTTCTCGTCACATCACTATTTTGTATAGAAGTTCCTTTGAAGGATTGTTCAAATCTCTAGGTCATGGTTCATGTGATTCGACAGTTTCATATACTAGGGCAACAATAGTTGTCGCACCAATAAATAAAATGGCTAAAATTTAACTCTAAAAATTGTCTCAAACCAAATATTTGGACGAAACTGACCCTGAACATGAGTTCCACAACAGTGCTTTCTGCCTACCTTTATGATTTTAAGTAACAAAAATTTATGAAGTTGTTACTTTTGTCCAAAACACAATAACAAAAATTCCAATCGAAAGATTTGGATAAAAGCTACATTTCCATAAACAAACTCAAATTTAAGTATAAATTGCGTTTGGCTAAACCCTTCTTCCTTCATGATAGAGGTATAAATTTGAAAGCTACAATGAATTCGTCTTGAAAGATTTTGGTAAAAGAAAGAGTCTTTCTTGATTTGAGTAAACATGAATTTGAAACTCACTTGTAAAACAAATGCAAGTGAAGTAGTGGAGGAGACTAAAATTTGAGTAAGGGCTAGAGATGCCAAAAGGCACATGGGAATTTTACCCCCTTAATTCTGGAAATACCAAAAGGTTTCTTTAATGTTATTGGTTGAAATAGTGGGGTGAGTCTTATTTTTTTTTTTAACAGAAAAAAAAATTATTATATTGACAATATAATAATATTCAAAGCAAACAGAAGTAGTTATTTTTAACATGATTACGAGGAAACAATATTCCAAATAGACTGGAACCTCTCTCTTACCATTCATATAACATCCTAGTCACGAAACGCTAAAAAACATACAAGAAAACTTATGCATATTACATCAACCCCATAACCTCCAACATAGTACCTGAACTTACAATTACAAATTTACAACAAGTTCTAAATTGTTTTTGCGGATGAGATACGTACCAGCAAAGAACAATAGGTACCGCTCGAAATCTTCCAAAGGTCGGCAAGCATCGCCAATTGGATTTGAACTTATCTTTCGCAGTTTAATTCGGATGGAATCAATCAAGGATGAATCACATGTTCTTTGAATCTGCATCTGCTGTTATTAATCACGAACATATCTCCCATTAAATTTTTTTTAGGAAGAACAGGTGCGATCCTTATGTTCACAGTACAAAAGTGTTGAGAAATAAACTTATTTTTGAGTATTTTTATATTTAGAGGTGATTATGAAAATGGTAGTTAATCAGCTAGTAGTGGTGTGAGTGGTGCGTTAATGTGTGAGTAGTGAAAATAGTGCATATTAACGACTATAAGCATTTGAAGAAGAAGGACGTCAATGAGAAAAACAAGTTTAAGAGGAGGTGTTTTCGTTGAGAAATAGACTTGTTTTCGAGTAGTGTTTTTAGGTGATTAGGTTAATGGTAGTTTATTAGCTAGTAAGGTGTATCTGGTGTGTTAATGCGTGAGTAGGGGAAGAGTGCATGTTAATGACTATTATGAACATGGGTGTAGTAAAGAATATGGGTGTTAATGTGTCGGTGTAAGTTACACAATTAGTCCTATAAATGACCATGTAATCTATTCCATGGTATGAGGGTGAGGTAGAGTGAATGGAATAATTTTAAATTTTTTCCAATTATCTAAATATATGTATGTGTTAGTCTCTTGCCACAGCAAAAGTGGTCGGCCACAAATTTCTAACAAAAAGCTCTCTGAGTTTGAGTATGGTAGAAAGTTAGATAAAAAAATGAGAGAGACGGAGAAATTCAATGTTGACCCATCTATACGATATGGGTCATGAATCATGCTTCCATAGATGACCCAACTCAATATCCAATAATTTCTTTTCTTGTTATTGTATTGTACCAAATCTACATGTTCATAAACACGCTTCTGGCTTCACTACCTTGTAATATTAACATTGGAATATTTTTCATGGTACAGCATAAAATTAACAATTGAGA
>BRYF01000004.1:16013511-16016011 GCA_030159135.1 Actinidia polygama | reverse complement strand
ACGTCCCCTATCATAGGACTATCGGGCTTGGTTAAGGTCTTGCCATGAGAAGACCCTGAGTGTCACCATGTATACATATTTTGAACATACTTGGTTTTTCATGTAAATCATGCATCCATGGGGGGTTTCGATAATTAGCATAATATCATTTGCATGCATTAGAAGACATGGCGTTCATAACATAACATATTCATTTTATGATTGAAACATGGAAAACATTTGAATCTAACATAGTATATATTAAAACTATTTTGAAAGTATATAATTTTGTTCATGGCATCACGTTACTCACCTGGATTTCCTTGGTTAGATGCTAGACTCGGCGTTCCTACATATAAAGCACGGAAACATCAATTAAATGTTCAATGATAAACGAATCAAACTAGTGCAACTCTTGACTCGAACTTAGGTATTCTTGTTCTAGGTCGATACTTCTTGAATATACATCTAAGGTCTTCAAATGGTAGGTAAAATGGTCTAATATACTTTGGACCAAAATAAATTGTTATAAGGAAGAAGGTAAAATCTGCCTAAAAATAGGTTTGGCATTCGAACGCTGACTGCGAGCAGCAGTAGAAAGGTTACTAAACTTTATGAATTTTCCTCCAAACACAACCTAAACTCTCCCACTCTTCATAAGGTCCAAAGACTTACTTATTAGGGTGAACATAACTCAAAACCAAGAAAAAATGACCATTAAATCGAAAGGGATCTAAGATTGAACCTTTGTTAAAACCCTAACTATTGAAAATTTGGGGGGTTTGCAAACCCACACTCCAATATATAATTTACACTCTAATATGTGTCGTTCAACCTATTGGGGACTCAATAGAGTCTCTAAACCAGCACACCTCTCACCTATACATATACATATACATATACATGCTTACACCTATAAGGTTTTGGAGTTTTACCTCTTTCCCCAAGCATTCTTGAGCTTCATAATGGCTTCTCCTAGCCTTGGTTGAGCCCTCCAAGCTCCCTCTCTCTCTCTCTCCTCTTCCTCTCCCTCCTTTCTTCCTTTCCTTTCTTCTCTCTCTCTCTCTTTGTACGTGTGTGTGTTGGGTAGGTGTGGGTGTGTGGTGTATAAGCTGCACATGGAAATTAATCCCTTGTGCCCTCCTCTCCTCTTTATTTCTTGTTCCTCTTTTATTTTCTTTCTCCTTTTTTTTTTATTTATTTTCACCGTTTGAATGCTATCATTCGAATGCTAAGAAGGGATTCGTCCATTACGTTCGAACGTTTGAATGCACAGAAGGTGTGAACTAGTTCAAGCTATTTGCGTTCGAACGCTCTTTTTAGCGTTCAAACGTTAAGAAGAATTTTGGTTGTCTACTGTTCGAATGCTCTGTTCAGCGTTTGACAGTCTAGAGAGCATGAAAACTGATTTTAGCTTTAGCATTCAAACGCCCTATTTAGCGTTCGAACGCTAAGAAGGATTCTGGGCAGAAATCTTAAGCCTAAGGTTTTTGAAAAATTCTAACTTTAATTTACTTATTTGGACTTATTTGGACTCTAACTTTCAATGACTCACATATATTTGCATATCCATCATAATTTACATAATTAAAGGAAATTTGCGAGTTCAGGGCATTACAGTCAAGACTTATCTTGGTGAGGTCTTTTGCTTCTATTGCGATCACTTTTGGTCCTCAATTTCTTGGTAAGCACCTGAGAATCTTTCTCACCATTTCCACATTAGTATATACTTTACCAAGAGATTTCAAAATATTTATTATATCGGTGAACCTAGTAAACATCTCAAAAATTGATTGATATTATGGCACATAGTGGCGTTCAAGGTGGTCGACAAGCACACGTTGGGGATGTGTATGAACTCGAAGAGGTTGCTCAAGAAGCACAACGGGAGGCCCGATTAGCACAACGTTTCGAGGAGTGGTTCAAAGCGCTAGAGTAGCAAGTTTCCGCCTTGATGGTTGCCATCGGTTGACCTCAACACAGTAAACTGAATCCGTGATATATGGAGGAGAATGATGGTGATGATGTCAAGGAGGATGACGACAATCAATTTATCATGAACATGCAGCCGAGGATATACCCTATTCAAAGCAATTGAAACTCAAAGACTAGTTTTTTTTCAGCAGGGGAGAATAATTCAGGCGCAATTTTAGGAATTTTATATTTTTTCTTATTTTTATTATAGTATCTTATTAGGAATATTGCAATTTTAATTTAGATTGCCTAGGATATTTAGTTTCCTTATTTGTTTTTATTTTATTTTTCTTTTTTTAATTCGTTTCTTATTCTCGAAGAATTAGGTTTTTATTATAAATAGGTTTGTAACCCTTAGGACAAGGAAGTTGATTGATTAATAAAAATTGAGTGATTAGAGAGATTTCTCTTTGTTCCAACTTTGGGGTATTCTATGTGAATCAACCAATTGTTGATGTCCCTATTCTCGCTATTTTGTGTAAATCAACGAGTTGATTATAGGCTTGCTGCAATTCACTTTTGTCTTCTTCATTAGGTTCTTCCTCTT
>BRYF01000004.1:16003511-16006011 GCA_030159135.1 Actinidia polygama | reverse complement strand
CGCACACTATAGTTTTAGTTTTATCCTTAATGAAACCGTCACTTAAATCACAATTCAATAGCCATCGTAAGAAACACATTTACAATTATGTATGATCAATCCATACGTGTTTATGTGCGTCTCTACTGACATGATCGAAAGCCGTCATGAATGTTCTGGCATACCACGTAATGTAATAGCTAGCCAGCCGTATGTAATGATTTTTATTTTTTTCCTCTTCCACCTTAAATTGATTTTCTTTGCCTTATTGCTTGTGCAGGTAAATTCAGTCACAACGTTTCCTGATGGTATCTATATCTATATCTATATATATATGATGCTAAAACAAAAAAAAAACCATGGTTTACCACCCCTATGGATGCGTAGCCACTTTTCATATGTATTAGGATCAACTCTGTATTGAGTAGGGATTGATAATCTGTGGTGTGAGACCAAAATTGTACCATTCTTGAGGGCTGGAGAAACCCTCTCTTTTCTTTGTTTCTTTCTCTCATATACATCTATGCAATACAACCAACATCCAACATGGAGCTATAAAAACTCAAAATATCAGGGTGGTCACGGACATTGTGCTAGGTTGAAAATTGATGTGATTGTTTTGATTTTGCTCAAGGAGGCTAAGAAAATGAAACGAAGGCAAATGCATGTTTTTGATATTTTGATTGGGATAAAAGCATATGGACTGATATTTTAACCTAAAAGAGCTAAAAAGAAGTCCGAGAAAATTCTCAGTAAATATTATTTTTTGTGACGAAAGACAATTAAGTTCTATATATCAAAGCTATGGATCAATAAATTCAAGTTTTTCAAATATTTTTTTTTGTTTTCACGGCCACCTATTAAAGTATCAAGGTACTAAAAAGGTGCCACGACTAACAAAGTTAAAGTGACACTAAGTGACACTGTTAAAGCCCCTCATTTATAGCGAACCTTAATTTTCTCTCGTCCTTTTCTCTGCTAAAAAAATAAAAAATCCTCTCTTTTTTTTCGGGTAATCTCTGTTTTCTTCTCTCCAATCTATCCTATCATCCGTACTTTTTTCCTTCCTTCTCTCCTCTTCCCACTCTCTCATTTCTCAATCCCAAACTAAGTGAACTCTCATTTCTCATCTAGTGATATCCCTTGTGACTAATAGTTGAGTCTGATATTATGAAAACACAACAAGAGATCATCATGTCTGATTAAAATATTCACTTGCTGAAGTAAGCAAGTCATCATAGATCACCTATTGAAGGATTCACCTTGCCATAATCAAGTTGCCTTATTTGATGAGATCAACACATTAAGCTCGAATTCCGAGAATGCTGTCTGTGGCCTCCACTGTTCTCACGTCGCCAATCTCACATCACCTCCGTGAAGCTCGTCGTTCGTCTCCACCTCGCCATTCGCTGTAAGGATGAGGTGACCTTGAGAATCTATCTCCACCATATCACCTACATTTGCGGTGCATTCTCCATATGGCATTTCCCTCTTTTTTCTTTGGAATCCTTGGACAGGACTTGCATACTTTAGTAGTCCGATGATTACGCCGTGATCTTCGCGCACGGCTCTCCATCCTCCATCTATAAAAGACCGCTCACCCTCCACCACAAAGAGGTAACTACTCCATCTCTCTCTTTGAGCTTTAACATTATTACTAACCTACTGTACTTCGTCTATTTTGCTCGCCTTGATCTGATTTCCACACCAGAGGGGTTTGTAGTGGCTTCACCTGGACGGTAACGTTTGTTCTCCTATGTAGGTCAACTACAGAGCTTTTAATTGTAATTTTGACTGTTGTTTGTTCATCCCAGATTTCTACCACAATAATTTAGCACCGTCTAAGGGAACAATTGTTCTCAATACCCTATTCACATGCGTAGCCGATTATTGTTTAGATCGAGTACCGGCAGCCCTCTAGATAACAGAGCACGTCCAATGGCTAACACTAGTCAAGCTCCAGATTTGTTATCACCAAAGTGTAATGTTAGGTAAACAATTTGTTGTGATCGCAAAAATCAAAATTGTTATATCCCCAGTTTGATTAATATCGCCTATCTAGTTTTACTTATCAAGTTCTCCTAATTAAGTTGATCGCCGCAATTAAGTTTGATATTTTCCTCATTAAGGTAAATGGAAATTAAGATATTCGCCTAATGACTTTGATCGCTAGATTATTAAGTTCTGTTTTCCAGATTCTATCATACCCCCAACCTAATAAAACATCAGTAATGCTACATTGGATGGGATGGGATCGCACATGTCACCATACCTACGAATGACTCCTACCATTCACTATAAATACTCAGTAAATTAAATAATAAAGATTAGATTACTAAACATTCTCGGATAATTAAAAACAAACCATTAATATAAATCCTGAATTGAAATATAAACAAACTCTTTTTAAAAACTTAAGATATTTCACAACCAACATAAACTTAACGAAATTGTGGAAATATAACAGCGAGACTTTCCCAAGTTCTGCATACAATTCCAAACTCAACCAGGAAAGTCACCA
>BRYF01000004.1:15936011-15946011 GCA_030159135.1 Actinidia polygama | reverse complement strand
TGCTGGGTAAATGTGTGCCATCGACATGCCCATTGCTGAGGAAATGTGTGCCATCAACATGCCATGGCTGCTGAATTGCTGGGAAAATGTGTGCCAATGCTGCCCAATTGTCGATTCTATGGATGGTGGTGCAAGGCCAATTTTAAGAAAATGACCGCCATGGCTGGCCATTGCCTAGAAAATGTGTGCCATGGCTGCCCAGTGCCGAGAAATTTGAGCCATTGCCGGGCAAATGTGTGCCATGGCCGGTCGTTGCCTAGAAAATTTGAGCCATGGCCGAGCAAATATGTTCCAAGGCTGCCCATTGCCGAGAAATTTGAGCCACGGCCGAGCAAATGTGTGCCATGGCTGCCCATTGTCGAGAAATTTGAGCCATTGCCGGGCAAATGTGTGCCATGGCCGGTCGTTGCCTAGAAAATTTGAGCCATGGCCGAGTAAATGTGTCCCAAGGCTGCCCATTGCCGAGAAATTTGAGCCATGGCCGAGCAAATGTGTGCCATGGCCGAGCAAATGTGTGCCATGGCTGCCCATTGTCGAGAAAATTTGAGCCATGGCCGAGCAAATGTGTCCCAAGGCTGCGCATTGCCGAGAAATTTGAGCCATGGCCGGGCAAATGTGTGCCATGGCTGCCCATTGTCGAGAAATTTGAACCATGGCCGAGCAAATGTGTGCAATGGCTGCCCTTTGCCGAGAAATTTTGAGCCATGGCCGAGCAAATGTGTCCCAAGGCTGCCCATTGCCGAGAAATTTGAGCCATGGCCGGGCAAATGTGTGCCATGGCTGCCCATTGTCGAGAAATTTGAGCCATGGCCGAGCAAATGTGTGCATGGTTGCCCATTGTCGAGAAAATTTGAGCCATGGCCGTGCAAATGTGTCCCAAGGCTGCCCATTGCCGAGAAATTTGAGCCATGGCCGTGCAAATGTGTGCCACGGCTGCCCATTGTCGAGAAAATTTGAGCCATGGCCGAGCAAATGTGTCCCAAGGCTGCGCATTGCCGAGAAATTTGAGCCATGGCCGGGCAAATGTGTGCCAAGGTTGCCCATTGTCGAGAAAATTTGAGCCATGGCCGAGCAAATGTGTCCCAAGGCTGCGCATTGTCGAGAAATTTGAGCCATGGCCGGGCAAATGTGTGCCATGGCAGCCCATTGTCGAGCAAATGTGTGCCAAGGCTGCCCATTGTCGAGAAAATTTGAGCCATGGCCGGGCAAATGTGTCCCAAGGCTGCCCATTGTCGAGAAATTTGAGCCATGGCCGAGCAAATGTGTGCCAAGGCTACCCATTGTCGAGAAAATATGAGCCATGGCCGAGAAATTTGAGCCATGGCCGAGCAAATGAGTGCCAAGGCTGCCCATTGTCGAGAAAATTTGAGCCATGGCCGAGCAAATGTGTCCCAAGGCTGCGCATTGCCGAGAAATTTGAGCCATGGCCGGGCAAATGTGTGCCATGGCTGCCCATTGTCGAGAAATTTGAACCATGGCCGAGCAAATGTGTGCAATGGCTGCCCTTTGCCGAGAAATTTTGAGCCATGGCCGAGCAAATGTGTCCCAAGGCTGCCCATTGCCGAGAAATTTGAGCCATGGCCGTGCAAATGTGTGCCATGGCTGCCCATTGTCGAGAAATTTGAGCCATGGCCGAGCAAATGTGTGCCATGGTTGCCCATTGTCGAGAAAATTTGACCCATGGCCGGGCAAATGTGTCCCAAGGCTGCCCATTGCCGAGAAATTTGAGCCATGGCCGTGCAAATGTGTGCCATGGCTGCCCATTGTCGAGAAAATTTGAGCCATGGCCGAGCAAATGTGTCCCAAGGCTGCGCATTGCCGAGAAATTTGAGCCATGGCCGGGCAAATGTGTGCCAAGGTTGCCCATTGTCGAGAAAATTTGAGCCATGGCCGAGCAAATGTGTCCCAAGGCTGCGCATTGCCGAGAAATTTGAGCCATGGCCGGGCAAATGTGTGCCATGGCAGCCCATTGTCGAGCAAATGTGTGCCAAGGCTGCCCATTGTCGAGAAAATTTGAGCCACGGCCGGGCAAATGTGTCCCAAGGCTGCCCATTGTCGAGAAATTTGAGCCATGGCCGAGCAAATGTGTGCCAAGGCTGCCCATTGTCGAGAAAATATGAGCCATGGCCGAGAAATTTGAGCCATGGCCGAGCAAATGAGTGCCAAGGCTGCCCATTGTCGAGAAAATTTGAGCCATGGCCGAGCAAATGTGTCCCAAGGCTGCGCAATGCCGAGAAATTTGAGCCATGGCCGGGCAAATGTGTGCCATGGCTGCCCATTGTCGAGAAATTTGAGCCATGGCCGAGCAAATGTGTGCAATGGCTGCCCTTTGCCGAAAAATTTTGAGCCATGGCCGAGCAAATGTGTCCCAAGGCTGCCCATTGCCGAGAAATTTGAGCAATGGCCGGGCAAATGTGTGCCAAGGCTGCCCATTGTCGAGAAAATTTGAGCCATGGCCGGGCAAATGTGTCCCAAGGCTGCCCATTGCCGAGAAAATTGAGCCATGGCCGGGCAAATGTGTGCCATGGCTGCCCATTGTCGAGAAATTTGACCCATGGCCGAGCAAATGTGTGCCAAGGCTGCCCATTGTCAAGAAAATTTGAGCCATGGCCGGGCAAATGTGTGCCAAGGCTGCCCATTGTCGAGAAAATTTGAGCCATGGCCGGGCAAATGTGTCCCAAGGCTGCCCATTGCCGAGAAATTTGAGCCATGGCCGGGCAAATGTGTCCCAAGGCTCCCCATTGCCGAGAAATTTGAGCCATGGCCGAGCAAATGTGTGCAATGGCTGCCCTTTGCCGAGAAATTTTGAGCCATGGCCGAGCAAATGTGTCCCAAGGCTGCCCATTGCCGAGAAATTTGAGCCATGGCCGGGCAAATGTGTGCCATGGCTGCCCATTGTCGAGAAATTTGAGCCATGGCCGAGCAAATGTGTGCCAAGGCTGCCCATTGTCAAGAAAATTTGAGCCATGGCCGGGCAAATGTGTGCCAAGGCTGCCCATTGTCGAGAAAATTTGAGCCATGGCCGGGCAAATGTGTCCCAAGGCTGCCCATTGCCGAGAAATTTGAGCCATGGCCGGGCAAATGTGTCCCAAGGCTCCCCATTGCCGAGAAATTTGAGCCATGGCCGAGCAAATGTGTGCCATGGCTGCCCATTGTCGAGAAATTTGAGCGATGGCCGAGCAACTGTGTGCAATGGCTGCCCTTTGCCGAGAAATTTTGAGCCATGGCCGAGCAAATGTGTCCCAAGGCTGCCCATTGTCGAGAAAATTTGAGCCATGGCCGGGCAAATGTGTCCCAAGGCTGGACATTGTCGAGAAATTTTAGCCATGGCCGAGCAAATGTGTCCCAAGGCTGCGCAATGCCGAGAAATTTGAGCCATGGCCGGGCAAATGTGTGCCATGGCTGCCCATTGTCGAGAAAATTGAGCCATGGCCGAGCAAATGTGTGCAATGGCTGCCCTTTGCCGAGAAATTTTGAGCCATGGCCGAGCAAATGTGTCCCAAGGCTGCCCATTGCCGAGAAATTTGAGCAATGGCCGGGCAAATGTGTGCCATGGCTGCCCATTGTCGAGAAATTTGAGCCATGGCCGAGCAAATGTGTGCCAAGGCTGCCCATTGTCGAGAAAATTTGACCCATGGCCGGGCAAATGTGTCCCAAGGCTGCCCATTGCCGAGAAATTTGAGCCATGGCCGGGCAAATGTGTCCCAAGGCTGGCCATTGTCGAGAATTTTGAGCCATGGCCGAGCAAATGTGTGCAATGGCTGCCCTTTGCCGAGAAATTTTGAGCCATGGCCGAGCAAATGTGTCCCAAGGCTGCCCATTGCCGAGAAATTTGAGCCATGGCCGGGCAAATGTGTGCCATGGCTGCCCATTGTCGAGAAATTTGAGCCATGGCCGAGCAAATGTGTGCCAAGGCTGCCCATTGTCAAGAAAATTTGAGCCATGGCCGGGCAAATGTGTGCCAAGGCTGCCCATTGTCGAGAAAATTTGAGCCATGGCCGGGCAAATGTGTCCCAAGGCTGCCCATTGCCGAGAAATTTGAGCCATGGCCGGGCAAATGTGTCCCAAGGCTCCCCATTGCCGAGAAATTTGAGCCATGGCCGAGCAAATGTGTGCCATGGCTGCCCATTGTCGAGAAATTTGAGCCATGGCCGAGCAAATGTGTGCAATGGCTGCCCTTTGCCGAGAAATTTTGAGCCATGGCCGAGCAAATGTGTCCCAAGGCTGCCCATTGCCGAGAAATTTGAGCCATGGCCGGGCAAATGTGTGCCATGGCTGCCCATTGTCGAGAAATTTGAGCCATGGCCGAGCAAATGTGTGCCATGGCTGCCCATTGTCGAGAAAATTTGAGCCATGGCCGAGCAAATGTGTCCCAAGGCTGCCCATTGCCGAGAAATTTGAGCCATGGCCGGGCAAATGTGTGCCATGGCTGCCCATTGTCGAGAAATTTGAGCCATGGCCGAGCAAATGTGTCCCAAGGCTGCCCATTGCCGAGAAATTTGAGCCATGGCCGGGCAAATGTGTGCCATGGCTGCCCATTGTCGAGAAATTTGAGCCATGGCCGGGCAAATGTGTGCCAAGGCTGCCCATTGTCGAGAAAATTTGAGCCATGGCCGGGCAAATGTGTCCCAAGGCTGCCCATTGCCGAGAAATTTGACCCATGGCCGGGCAAATGTGTCCCAAGGCTCCCCATTGCCGAGAAATTTGAGCCATGGCCGAGCAAATGTGTGCCATGGCTGCCCATTGTCGAGAAATTTGAGCCATGGCCGAGCAAATGTGTGCAATGGCTGCCCTTTGCCGAGAAATTTTGAGCCATGGCCGAGCAAATGTGTCCCAAGGCTGCCCATTGCCGAGAAATTTGAGCCATGGCCGGGCAAATGTGTGCCATGGCTGCCCATTGTCGAGAAATTTGAGCCATGGCCGAGCAAATGTGTGCCATGGCTGCCCATTGTCGAGAAAATTTGAGCCATGGCCGAGCAAATGTGTCCCAAGGCTGCCCATTGCCGAGAAATTTGAGCCATGGCCGGGCAAATGTGTGCCATGGCTGCCCATTGTCGAGAAATTAGAGCCATGGCCGAGCAAATGTGTCCCAAGGCTGCCCATTGCCGAGAAATTTGAGCCATGGCCGGGCAAATGTGTGCCATGGCTGCCCATTGTCGAGAAATTTGAGCCATGGCCGAGCAAATGTGTGCCAAGGCTGCCCATTGTCGAGAAAATTTGAGCCATGGCCGGGCAAATGTGTCCCAAGGCTGCCCATTGCCGAGAAAATTTGAGCCATGGCCGGGTAAATGTGTCCCAAGGCTGCCCATTGCCGAGAAATTTGAGCCATGGCCGAGCAAATGTGTCCCAAGGCTGCCCATTGTCGAGAAATTTGAGCCATGGCTGAGCAAATGTGTTCCATGGCTGCCCATTGTCGAGAAAATTTGAGCCATGGCCGGGCAAATGTGTCCCAAGGCTGCCCATTGCCGAGAAATTTGAGCCATAGCCGAGCAAATGTGTGCAATGTCTGCCCATTGTCGAGAAAATTTGAGCCATGGCCGAGCAAATGTGTCCCAAGGCTGCCCATTGCCAAGAAATTTGAGCCATGGCCGAGCAAATGTGTGCCATGGCTGCCCATTGCCGAGAAATTTGAGCCATGGCCGGGCAAATGTGTGCCATGGCTGCCCATTGTCGAGAAATTTGAGCCATGGCCGAGCAAATGTGTGCAATGGCTGCCCTTTGCCGAGTAATTTTGAGCCATGGCCGAGCAAATGTGTCCCAAGGCTGCCCATTGCCGAGAAATTTGAGCCATGGCCGGGCAAATGTGTCCCAAGGCTCCCCATTGCCGAGAAATTTGAGCCATGGCCGAGCAAATGTGTGCCATGGCTGCCCATTGCCGAGAAATTTGAGCCATGGCCGGGCAAATGTGTGCCATGGCTGCCCATTGTCGAGAAATTTGAGCCATGGCCGAGCAAATGTGTGCCATGGCTGCCCATTGTCGAGAAAATTTGAGCCATGGCCGAGCAAATGTGTCCCAAGGCTGCCCATTGCCGAGAAATTTGAGCCATGGCCGGGCAAATGTGTGCCATGGCTGCCCATTGTCGAGAAATTTGAGCCATGGCCGAGGAAATGTGTCCCAAGGCTGCCCATTGCCGAGAAATTTGAGCCATGGCCGGGCAAATGTGTGCCATGGCTGCCCATTGTCGAGAAATTTGAGCCATGGCCGAGCAAATGTGTGCCAAGGCTGCCCATTGTCGAGAAAATTTGAGCCATGGCCGGGCAAATGTGTCCCAAGGCTGCCCATTGCCGAGAAAATTTGAGCCATGGCCGGGTAAATGTGTCCCAAGGCTGCCCATTGCCGAGAAATTTGAGCCATGGCCGAGCAAATGTGTCCCAAGGCTGCCCATTGTCGAGAAATTTGAGCCATGGCCGAGCAAATGTGTTCCATGGCTGCCCATTGTCGAGAAAATTTGAGCCATGGCCGGGCAAATGTGTCCCAAGGCTGCCCATTGCCGAGAAATTTGAGCCATAGCCGAGCAAATGTGTGCAATGTCTGCCCATTGTCGAGAAAATTTGAGCCATGGCCGAGCAAATGTGTCCCAAGGCTGCCCATTGCCGAGAAATTTGAGCCATGGCCGAGCAAATGTGTGCCATGGCTGCCCATTGCCGAGAAATTTGAGCCATGGCCGGGCAAATGTGTGCCATGGCTGCCCATTGTCGAGAAATTTGAGCCATGGCCGAGCAAATGTGTGCAATGGCTGCCCTTTGCCGAGTAATTTTGAGCCATGGCCGAGCAAATGTGTCCCAAGGCTGCCCATTGCCGAGAAATTTGAGCCATGGCCGGGCAAATGTGTGCCATGGCTGCCCATTGTCGAGAAATTTGAGCCATGGCCGAGCAAATGTGTGCCATGGCTGCCCATTGCCGAGAAAATTTGAGCCATGGCCGAGCAAATGTGTCCCAAGGCTGCCCATTGCCGAGAAATTTGAGCCATGGCCGGGCAAATGTGTGCCATGGCTGCCCATTGTCGAGAAATTTGAGCCATGGCCGAGCAAATGTGTGCCAAGGCTGCCCATTGTCAAGAAAATTTGAGCCATGGCCGGGCAAATGTGTCCCAAGGCTGCCCATTGTCGAGAAAATTTGAGCCATGGCCGGGCAAATGTGTCCCAAGGCTGCCCATTGCCGAGAAATTTGAGCCATGGCCGGGCAAATGTGTCCCAAGGCTCCCCATTGCCGAGAAATTTGAGCCATGACCGGGCAAATGTGTGCCATGGCTGCCCATTGTCGAGAAATTTGAGCCATGGCCGAGCAAATGTGTGCCATGGCTGCCCATTGCCGAGAAAATTTGAGCCATGGCCGAGCAAATGTGTCCCAAGGCTGCCCATTGCCGAGAAATTTGAGCCATGGCCGGGCAAATGTGTGCCATGGCTGCCCATTGTCGAGAAATTTGAGCCATGGCCGAGCAAATGTGTGCCAAGGCTGCCCATTGTCAAGAAAATTTGAGCCATGGCCGGGCAAATGTGTCCCAAGGCTGCCCATTGTCGAGAAAATTTGAGCCATGGCCGGGCAAATGTGTCCCAAGGCTGCCCATTGCCGAGAAATTTGAGCCATGGCCGAGCAAATGTGTCCCAAGGCTGCCCATTGCCGAGAAATTTGAGCCATGGCCGGGCAAATGTGTGCCATGGCTGCCCATTGTCGAGAAATTTGAGCCATGGCCGAGCAAATGTGTGCCATGGCTGCCCATTGTCGAGAAAATTTGAGCCATGGCCGAGCAAATGTGTCCCAAGGCTGCCCATTGCCGAGAAATTTGAGCCATGGCCGGGCAAATGTGTGCCATGGCTGCCCATTGTCGAGAAATTTGAGCCATGGCCGGGCAAATGTGTCCCAAGGCTCCCCATTGCCGAGAAATTTGAGCCATGGCCGAGCAAATGTGTGCCATGGCAGCCCATTGTCGAGCAAATGTGTGCCAAGGCTGCCCATTGTCGAGAAAATTTGAGCCATGGCCGGGCAAATGTGTCCCAAGGCTGGACATTGTCGAGAAATTTTAGCCATGGCCGAGCAAATGTGTCGCAAGGCTGCGCAATGCCGAGAAATTTGAGCCATGGCCGGGCAAATGTGTGCCATGGCTGCCCATTGTCGAGAAATTTGAGCCATGGCCGAGCAAATGTGTGCAATGGCTGCCCTTTGCCGAGAAATTTTGAGCCATGGCCGAGCAAATGTGTCCCAAGGCTGCCCATTGCCGAGAAATTTGAGCAATGGCCGGGCAAATGTGTGCCATGGCTGCCCATTGTCGAGAAATTTGAGCCATGGCCGAGCAAATGTGTGCCAAGGCTGCCCATTGTCGAGAAAATTTGACCCATGGCCGGGCAAATGTGTCCCAAGGCTGCCCATTGCCGAGAAATTTGAGCCATGGCCGGGCAAATGTGTCCCAAGGCTGGCCATTGTCGAGAATTTTGAGCCATGGCCGAGCAAATGTGTGCCATGGCTGCCCATTGTCGAGAAATTTGAGCCATGGCCGAGCAAATGTGTGCAATGGCTGCCCTTTGCCGAGAAATTTTGAGCCATGGCCGAGCAAATGTGTGCCAAGGCTGCCCTTTGCCGAGAAATTTTGAGCCATGGCCGAGCAAATGTGTCCCAAGGCTGCCCATTGCCGAGAAATTTGAGCCATGGCCGGGCAAATGTGTCCCAAGGCTGGCCATTGTCGAGAATTTTGAGCCATGGCCGAGCAAATGTGTGCCATGGCTGCCCATTGTCGAGAAAATTTGAGCCATGGCCGAGCAAATGTGTCCCAAGGCTGCCCATTGCCGAGAAATTTGAGCCATGGCCGGGCAAATGTGTCCCAAGGCTGGACATTGTCGAGAAATTTGAGCCATGGCCGAGCAAATGTGTGCCTAGGCTGCCCATTGTCGAGAAAATATGAGCCATGGCCGAGCAAATGTGTGCCATGGCTGCCCATTGTCGAGAAAATTTGAGCCATGGCCGAGCAAATGTGTCCCAAGGCTGCCCATTGCCGAGAAATTTGAGCCGTGGCCGAGCAAATGTGTGCCATGGCTGCCCATTGTCGAGAAATTTGAGCCATGGCCGAGCAAATGTGTGCAATGGCTGCCCTTTGCCGAGAAATTTTGAGCCATGGCCGAGCAAATGTGTGCCAAGGCTGCCCTTTGCCGAGAAATTTTGAGCCATGGCCGAGCAAATGTGTCCCAAGGCTGCGCATTGCCGATAAATTTGAGCCATGGCCGGGCAAATGTGTGCCATGGCTGCCCATTGCCGAGAAATTTTGAGCCATGGCCGAGCAAATGTGTCCCAAGGCTGCCCATTGCCGAGAAATTTGAGCCATGGCCGGGCAAATGTGTCCCAAGGCTGCCCATTGCCGAGAAATTTGAGCCATGGCCGGGCAAATGTGTCCCAAGGCTGGCCATTGTCGAGAATTTTGAGCCATGGCCGAGCAAATGTGTGCCATGGCTGCCCATTGTCGAGAAAATTTGAGCCATGGCCGAGCAAATGAGTCCCAAGGCTGCCCATTGCCGAGAAATTTGAGCCATGGCCGGGCAAATGTGTCCCAAGGCTGGACATTGTCGAGAAATTTGAGCCATGGCCGAGCAAATGTGTGCCTAGGCTGCCCATTGTCGAGAAAATATGAGCCATGGCCGAGCAAATGTGTGCCATGGCTGCCCATTGTCGAGAAAATTTGAGCCATGGCCGAGCAAATGTGTCCCAAGGCTGCCCATTGCCGAGAAATTTGAGCCGTGGCCGAGCAAATGTGTGCCATGGCTGCCCATTGTCGAGAAATTTGAGCCATGGCCGAGCAAATGTGTGCAATGGCTGCCCTTTGCCGAGAAATTTTGAGCCATGGCCGAGCAAATGTGTGCCAAGGCTGCCCTTTGCCGAGAAATTTTGAGCCATGGCCGAGCAAATGTGTCCCAAGGCTGCGCATTGCCGAGAAATTTGAGCCATGGCCGGGCAAATGTGTGCCATGGCTGCCCATTGTCGAGAATTTTGAGCCATGGCCGAGCAAATGTGTCC
>BRYF01000004.1:15921011-15926011 GCA_030159135.1 Actinidia polygama | reverse complement strand
GCCGAGAAATTTTGAGCCACGGCCGAGCAAATGTGTCCCAAGGCTGCCCATTGCCTTGAAATTTGAGCCATGGCCCGAGCAAATGTGTGCCATGGCTGCCCATTGCCGAGAAATTTGAGCAATGGCCGGGCAAATGTGTGCCATGGCTGCCCATTGTCGAGAAATTTGAGCCATGGCCACGCAAATGTGTGCCAAGGCTGCCCATTGTCGAGAAAATTTGACCCATGGCCGGGCAAATGTGTCCCAAGGCTGCCCATTGCCGAGAAATTTGAGCCATGGCCGGGCAAATGTGTCCCAGGCTGGCCATTGTCGAGAATTTTGAGCCATGCCGAGCAAATGTGTGCCATGCTGCCCATTGTCGAGAAATTTGAGCCATGGCCGAGCAAATGTGTCCCAAGGCTGCCCATTGCCGAGAAATTTGAGCCATGGCCGGGCAAATGTGTCCCAAGGCTGGACATTGTCGAGAAATTTGAGCCATGGCCGAGCAAATGTGTGCAATGGCTGCCCTTTGCCGAGAAATTTTGAGCCATGGCCGAGCAAATGTGTCCCCAAGGCTGCCCATTGCCGAGAAATTTGAGCCATGGCCGGGCAAATGTGTCCCAAGGCTGCCCATTGCCGAGAAATTTGAGCCATGGCCGCGCAAATGTGTGCCAAGGCTGCCCATTGTCGAGAAAATTTGAGCCATGGCCGAGCAATGTGTCCCAAGGCTGCCCATTGCCGAGAAATTTGAGCCATGGCCGGGGCAAATGTGTCCAAGGCTGGACTTGTCGAGAAATTTGAGCCATGGCCGAGCAAATGTGTGCAATGGCTGCCCTTTGCCGAGAAATTTTGAGCCATGGCCGAGCAAATGTGTCCCAAGGCTGCCCATTGCCGAGAAATTTGAGCCATGGCGGGCAAATGTGTGCCATGGCTGCCCATTGTCGAGAAATTTTGAGCCACTGGCCCGAGCAAATGTGTGCCAAGGCTGCCCCATTGTCGAGAAATATGAGCCATGGCCGAGAAATTTGAGCCATGGCCGAGCAAATGAGTGCCAAGGCTACCCATTGTCGAGAAAATTTGAGCCATGGCCGGGCAATGTGTCCCAAGGCTGCCCATTGCCGAGAAATTTGAGCCATGGGCGGGGCAAATGTGTGCCATGGCTGCCCATTTTCGAGAAATTTGAGCCATGGCCGAGCAAATGTGTGCCAAGGCTGCCCATTGGCGAGAAAATTTGAGCCATGGCCGGGCAAATGTGTCCCAAGGCTGCCCATTGTCGAGAAATTTGAGCCATGGTCCCGAGCAAATGTGTTCCATGGCTGCCCATTGTCGAGAAAATTTGAGCCATGGCCGGGCAAATGTGTCCCAAGGCTGCCATTGCCGAGAAATTTGAGTCATAGCCGAGCACAATGTGTGCAATGGCTGCCCATTGTCGAGAAAATTTGAGCCATGGCCGAGCAAATGTGTCCCAAGGCTGCCCATTGCCGAGAAATTTGAGCCATGGCCGAGCAAATGTGTGCCATGGCTGCCCATTGCCGAGAAATTTGAGCCATGGCCGGGCAAATGTGTGCCATGGCTGCCCATTGTCGAGAAATTTGAGCCATGGCCGAGCAAATGTGTGCCAAGGCTGCCCATTGGCGCGAAAATTTGAGCCATGGCCGGGCAAATGTGTCCCCAAGGCTGCCCATTGCCGAGAAATTTGAGCCATGGCCGGGCAAATGTGTCCCAAGGCTGACATTGTCGAGAAATTTGAGCCATGGCCGAGCAAATGTGTGGCCATGGCTGCCCTATTGTCAAGAAAATTTGAGCCATGGCCGGGCAAATGTGTCCCAAGGCTGGACATTGTCGAGAAATTTGAGCCACGGCCGAGCAAATGTGTGCAATGGCTGCCCTTTGCCGAGAAATTTTGAGCCATGGCCGAGCAAATGTGTCCCAAGGCTGCCCATTGCCGAGAAATTTGAGCCATGGCCGGGCAAATGTGTCCCAAGGCTGCCCATTGCCCGAGAAATTTGAGCCATGGCCGGCAAATGTGTCCCAAGGCTGCCCATTGCCGAGAAATTTGAGCCATGGGCGGGCAAATGTGTGCCATGGCTGCCCATTTTCGAGAAATTTGAGCCATGGCCGAGCAAATGTGTGCCAAGGCTGCCCATTGCGAGGAAAATTTGAGCCAAGGCCGGGCAAATGTGTCCCAAGGCTGCCCATTGCCGAGAAATTTTAGCCATGGCCGGGCAAATGTGTCCCAAGGCTGGACATTGTCGAGAAATTTGAGCCATGGCCGAGCAAATGTGAGCCATGGCTGCCCATATGTCGAGAAAATTTGAGCCATGGCCGGGCAAATGTGTCCCAAGGCTGGACATTGTCGAGAAATTTGAGCCATGGCCGAGCAAATGTGTGCAATGGCTGCCCTTTGCCGAGAAATTTTGAGCCACGGCCGAGCAAATGTGTCCCAAGGCTGCCCATTGCCTTGAAATTTGAGCCATGGCCGAGCAAATGTGTGCCATGGCTGCCCATTGCCGAGAAATTTGAGCAATGGCCGGGCAAATGTGTGCCATGGCTGCCCATTGTCGAGAAATTTGAGCCATGGCCACGCAAATGTGTGCCAAGGCTGCCCATTGTCGAGAAATTTGACCCATGGCCGGGCAAATGTGTCCTAAGGCTGCCCATTGCCGAGAAATTTGAGCCATGGCCGGGCAAATGTGTCCCAAGGCTGGCCATTGTCGAGAATTTTGAGCCATGGCCCGAGCAAATGTGTGCCATGGCTGCCCATTGTCGAGGAAAATTTGAGCCATGGCCGAGCAAATGTGTCCCAAGGCTGCCCATTGCCGAGAAATTTGAGCCATGGCCGGGCAAATGTGTCCCAAGGCTGGACATTGTCGAGAAATTTGAGCCATGGCCGAGCAAATGTGTGCAATGGCTGCCCTTTGCCGAGAAATTTTGAGCCATGGCCGAGCAAATGTGTCCAAGGCTGCCCATTGCCGAGAAATTTTGAGCCATGGCCGGGCAAATGTGTCCCAAGGCTGCCCATTGCCGAGAAATTTGAGCCATGGCCGCGCAAATGTGTGCCAGGCTGCCCATTGTCGAGAAAATTTGAGCCATGCCGAGCAAATGTGTCCAAGGCAGCCCATTGCCGAGAAATTGAGCCATGGCCGGGCAAATGTGTCCAAGGCTGGATATTGTCGAGAATTGAGCCATGGCCGAGCAAATGTGTGCAATGGCTGCCCTTTGCCGAGAAATTTTGAGCCATGGCCGAGCAAATGTGTCCCAAGGCTGCCCATTGCCGAGAAATTTGAGCCATGGCGGGCAAATGTGTGCCATGGCTGCCCATTGTCGAGAAATTTGAGCCATGGCCGAGCAAATGTGTGCCAAGGCTGCCCATTGTCGAGGAAAATATGAGCCCATGGCCGAGAAAATTTGAGCCTAGGGCCGAGCAAATGAGTGCCAAGGCTACCCATGGTCGAGAAAATTTGAGCCATGGCCGGGCAAATGTGTCCCAAGGCTGCCCATTGCCGGAGAAATTTGAAGCCATGGGCGGGCAAATGTTGTGCCATGGCTGCCCATTTTTCGAGAAATTTGAGCCATGGCCGAGCAAATGTGTGCAAGGCTGCCCATTGGCGAGAAAAATTTGAGCCATGGCCGGGCAAAATGTGTCCCAAGGCTGCCCATTGCCGAGAAATTTGAGCCATGGCCGAGCAAATGTGTGCCCAAGGCTGCCCATTGTCGAGAAAATTTGAGCATGCCGAGAAATTTGAGCCATGGCCGAGCAAATGAGTGCCAAGGCTGCCCATTGCCGAGAAATTTGAGCCATGGCCGGGCAAATGTGTGCCCATGGCTGCCCATTGTCGAGAAATTTGAGCCATGGCCGCGCAAATGTGTGCCATGGCTGCCCAATTGGCGAGAAAATTTGAGCCATGGCCGAGCAAATGTGTCCCAAGGCTGCCCATTGCCGAGAAATTTGAGCCATGGCGGGCAAATGTGTGCCAATCGCAGCCTATTGTCGAGAAATTTGAGCCATGGCCGAGCAAATGTGTGCCATAGCTGCCCATTGTCGATAGAAATTTGAGCATGGCCGAGCAAATGTGTCCCAAGGCTGCCATTGCCGAGAAATTTGAAGCCATGGCCGGGCAAATGTGTGCCATGGCTGCCCATTGTCGAGAAATTTGAGCCATGGCCGAGCAAATGTGTGCCATGGCTGCCCATTGTCGAGAAAATTTGAGCCATGGCCGGGCAAATGTGTCCCAAGGCTGGACATTGTCGAGAAATTTGAGCCATGGCCGGGCAAATGTGTCCCCAAGGCTGGGACATTGTCGAGAAATTTGAGCCATGGCCGAGCAAATGTGTGCAATGGCTGCCCTTTGCCGAGAAATTTTGAGCCATGGCCGAGCAAATGTGTCCCAAGGCTGCCCATTGCCGAGAAATTTGAGCCATGGCCGGGCAAATGTGTCCCAAGGCTGCCCATTGCCGAGAAATTTGAGCCATGGCCGCGCAAATGTGTGCCAAGGCTGCCCATTGTCGAGAAAATTTGAGCCATGGCCGAGCAAATGTGTCCCAAGGCTGCCCATTGCCGAGAAATTTGAGCCATGGCCGGGCAAATGTGTCCCACAGGCTGGACATTGTCGAGAAATTTGAGCCATGGCCGAGCAAATGTGTGCAATGGCTGCCCTTTGCCGAGAAATTTTGAGCCATGGCCGAGCAAATGTGTCCCAAGGCTGCCCCATTGCCGAGAAATTTGAGCCATGGCGGGCAAATGTGTGCCATGGCTGCCCATTGTCGAGAAATTTTGAGCCATGGCCGAGCAAATGTGTGCCAAGGCTGCCATTGTCGAGAAAATATGAGCCATGGCCGAGAAATTTGAGCCATGGCCGAGCAAATGAGTGCCAAGGCTACCCATTGTCGAGAAAATTTGAGCCATGGCCGGGTAATGTGTCCCAAGGCTGCCCATTGCCGAGAAATTTGAGCCATGGGCGGGCAAATTGTGTGCCATGGCTGCCCATTTTGAGAAATTTGAGCCATGGCCGAGCAAATGT
>BRYF01000004.1:15905000-15912500 GCA_030159135.1 Actinidia polygama | reverse complement strand
TGGCTGCCCATTGTCGAGAAAATTTGAGCCATGGCCGAGCAAATGTGTGCCAAGGCTGCCCATTGTCGAGAAAATTTGAGCCATGGCCGGGCAAATGTGTGCCATGGCTGCCCATTGTCGAGAAAATTTGAGCCATGGCCGAGCAAATGTGTGCCATGGCTGCCCATTGCCGAGAAAATTTGAGCCATGGCCGAGCAAATGTGTCCCAAGGCTGCCCATTGCCGAGAAATTTGAGCCATGGCCGAGCAAATGTGTGCCAAGGCTTCCCATCGTCGAGAAAATATGAGCCATGGCCGAGAAATGTGAGCCATGGCCGAGCAAATGTGTGCCATGGCTGCCCATTGTCGAGAAAATTTGAGCCATGGCCGAGCAAATGTGTGCCAAGGCTGCCCATAGTCGAGAAAATTTGAGCCATGGCCGGGCAAATGTGTGCCATGGCTGCCCATTGTCGAGAAAATTTGAGCCATGGCCGAGCAAATGTGTCCCAAGGCTACCCATTGCTGAGAAATTTGAGCCATGGCCGAGAAAATGTGTGCCAAGGCTGCCCTTTGCCGAGAAATTTTGAGCCATGGCCGAGCAAATGTGTGCCATGGCTGCCCATTGTCGAGAAATTTGAGCCATGGCCGAGCAAATGTGTGCAATGGCTGCCCTTTGCCGAGAAATTTTGAGCCATGGCCGAGCAAATGTGTCCCAAGGCTGCCCATTGCCGAGAAATTTGAGCCATGGCCGGGCAAATGTGTCCCAAGGCTGCCCATTGCCGAGAAATTTGAGCCATGGCCGAGCAAATGTGTGCCATGGCTGCCCATTGCCGAGAAAATTTGAGCCATGGCCGAGCAAATGTGTCCCAAGGCTGCCCATTGCCGAGAAATTTGAGCCATGGCCGGGCAAATGTGTGCCATGGCTGCCCATTGTCGAGAAATTTGAGCCATGGCCGAGCAAATGTGTGCCAAGGCTGGCCATTGTTGAGAAAATTTGAGCCATGGCCGGGCAAATGTGTCCCAAGGCTGCCCATTGCCGAGAAATTTGAGCCATGGCCGGGCAAATGTGTGCCATGGCTGCCCATTGTCGAGAAATTTGAGCCATGGCCGAGCCAATGTGTGCCAAGGCTGCCCATTGTCGAGAAAATTTGAGCCATGGCCGGGCAAATGTGTCCCAAGGCTGCCCATTGCCGAGAAATTTGAGCCATGGCCGGGCAAATGTGTCCCAAGGCTGGACATTGTCGAGAAATTTGAGCCATGGCCGAGCAAATGTGTGCCATGGCTGCCCATTGTCGAGAAAATTTGAGCCATGGCCGAGCAAATGTGTCCCAAGGCTGCCCATTGCCGAGAAATTTGAGCCATGGCCGAGCAAATGTGTGCCATGGCTGCCCATTGTCGAGAAATTTGAGCCATGGCCGAGCAAATGTGTGCAATGGCTGCCGTTTGCCGAGAAATTTTGAGCCATGGCCGAGCAAATGTGTCCCAAGGCTGCCCATTGCCGAGAAATTTGAGCCATGGCCGGGCAAATGTGTGCCATGGCTGCCCATTGTCGAGAAATTTGAGTCATGGCCGAGCAAATGTGTGCCAAGGCTGCCCATTGCCGAGAAAATTTGAGCCATGGCCGGGCAAATGTGTCCCAAGGCTGCCCATTGCCGAGAAATTTGAGCCATGGCCGGGCAAATGTGTGCCATGGCTGCCCATTGTCGAGAAATTTGAGTCATGGCCGAGCAAATGTGTGCCAAGGCTGCCCATTGCCGAGAAAATTTGAGCCATGGCCGGGCAAATGTGTCCCAAGGCTGCCCATTGCCGAGAAATTTGAGCCATGGCCGGGCAAATGTGTCCCATGGCTTCCCATTGTCGAGAAATTTGAGCCATGGCCGAGCAAATGTGTGCCAAGGCTGCCCATTGTCGAGAAAATTTTAGCCATGGCCGGGCAAATGTGTCCCAAGGCTGCCCATTGTCGAGATGGCTGCCCATTGCCGAGAAATTTGAGCCATGGCAGAGCAAATGTGTCCCAAGGCTGCCCATTGCCGAGAAATTTGAGCCATGGCCGGGCAAATGTGTCCCATGGCTTCCCATTGTCGAGAAATTTGAGCCATGGCCGAGCAAATGTGTGCCAAGGCTGCCCATTGTCGAGAAAATTTTAGCCATGGCCGGGCAAATGTGTCCCAAGGCTGCCCATTGTCGAGATGGCTGCCCATTGCCGAGAAATTTGAGCCATGGCAGAGCAAATGTGTGCCATGGCTGCCCATTGCCGAGAAAATTTGAGCCATGGCCGGGCAAATCTATCCCAAGGCTGCCCATTGCCGAGAAATTTGAGCCATGGCCGCGCAAATGTGTGCCATGGCTGCCCATTGCCGAGAAAATTTGAGCCATGGCCGAGCAAATGTGTCCCAAGGCTGCCCATTGCCGAGAAATTTGAGCCATGGCCGAGCAAATGTGTCCCAAGGCTGCCCATTGCCGAGAAAATTTGAGCCATGGCCGGGCAAATGTGTGCCATGGCTGCCCATTGTCGAGAAATTTGAGCCATGGCCGAGCCAATGTGTGCCAAGGCTGCCCATTGTCGAGAAAATTTGAGCCATGGCCGAGCAAATGTGTCCCAAGGCTGCCCATTGCCGAGAAATTTGAGCCATGGCCGAGCAAATGTGTGCCAAGGCTGCCCATTGTCGAGAAAATATGAGCCATGGCCGAGAAATTTGAGCCATGGCCGAGCAAATGTGTGCCATGGCTGCCCATTGTCGAGAAATTTGAGCCATGGCCGAGCAAATGTGTGCAATGGCTGCCCTTTGCCGAGAAATTTTGAGCCATGGCCGAGCAAATGTGTCCCAAGGCTGCCCATTGCCAAGAAATTTGAGCCATGGCCGGGCAAATGTGTGCCATGGCTGCCCATTGTCGAGAAAATTTGAGCCATGGCCGAGCAAATGTGTCCCAAGGCTGCCCATTGCCGAGAAATTTGAGCCATGGCCGAGCAAATGTGTGCCAAGGCTGCCCATTGTCGAGAAAATATGAGCCATGGCCGAGAAATTTGAGCCATGGCCGAGCAAATGTGTGCCATGGCTGCCCATTGTCGAGAAATTTGAGCCATGGCCGAGCAAATGTGTGCAATGGCTGCCCTTTGCCGAGAAATTTTGAGCCATGGCCGAGCAAATGTGTCCCAAGGCTGCCCATTGCCAAGAAATTTGAGCCATGGCCGGGCAAATGTGTGCCATGGCTGCCCATTGTCGAGAAATTTGAGTCATGGCCGAGCAAATGTGTGCCAAGGCTGCCCATTGCCAAGAAAATTTGAGCCATGGCCGGGCAAATGTGTCCCAAGGCTGCCCATTGCCGACAAATTTGAGCCATGGCCGGGCAAATGTGTGCCATGGCTGCCCATTGCCGAGAAATTTGAGCCATGGCCGAGCAAATGTGTGCCATGGTTGCCCATTGTCGAGAAAATTTGACCCATGGCCGGGCAAATGTGTCCCAAGGCTGCCCATTGCCGAGAAATTTGAGCCATGGCCGTGCAAATGTGTGCCAAGGCTGCCCATTGCCGAGAAATTTGAGCCATGGCCGGGCAAATGTGTCCCAAGGCTGGACATTGTCGAGAAATTTGAGCCATGGCCGAGCAAATGTGTGCCATGGCTGCCCATTGTCGAGAAAATTTGAGCCATGGCCGAGCAAATGTGTCCCAAGGCTGCCCATTGCCGAGAAATTTGAGCCATGGCCGAGCAAATGTGTGCCATGGCTGCCCATTGTCGAGAAATTTGAGCCATGGCCGAGCAAATGTGTGCAATGGCTGCCCTTTGCCGAGAAATTTTGAGCCATGGCCGAGCAAATGTGTCCCAAGGCTGGCCATTGCCGAGAAATTTGAGCCATGGCCGGGCAAATGTGTGCCATGGCTGCCCATTGTCGAGAAATTTGAGTCATGGCCGAGCAAATGTGTGCCAAGGCTGCCCATTGCCGAGAAAATTTGAGCCATGGCCGGGCAAATGTGTCCCAAGGCTGCCCATTGCCGAGAAATTTGAGCCATGGCCGGGCAAATGTGTCCCATGGCTTCCCATTGTCGAGAAATTTGAGCCATGGCCGAGCAAATGTGTGCCATGGCTGCCCATTGCCGAGAAATTTGAGCCATGGCCGAGCAAATGTGTGCCATGGCTGCCCATTGCCGAGAAAATTTGAGCCATGGCCGGGCAAATGTGTCCCAAGGCTGCCCATTGCCGAGAAATTTGAGCCATGGCCGAGCAAATGTGTGCCATGGCTGCCCATTGCCGAGAAAATTTCAGCCATGGCCGAGCAAATGTGTCCCAAGGCTGCCCATTGCCGAGAAATTTGAGCCATGGCCGGGCAAATGTGTGCCATGGCTGCCCATTGCCGAGAAATTTGAGCCATGGCCGAGCAAATGTGTGCCATGGCTGCCCATTGCCGAGAAAATTTGAGCCATGGCCGGGCAAATGTGTCCCAAGGCTGCCCATTGCCGAGAAATTTGAGCCATGGCCGGGCAAATGTGTCCCAAGGCTGGACATTGTCGAGAAATTTGAGCCACGGCCGAGCAAATGTGTGCCATGGCTGCCCATTGTCGAGAAAATTTGAGCCATGGCCGAGCAAATGTGTCCCAAGGCTGCCCATTGCCGAGAAATTTGAGCCATGGCCGAGCAAATGTGTGCCATGGCTGCCCATTGTCGAGAAATTTGAGCCATGGCCGAGCAAATGTGTGCAATGGCTGCCCTTTGCCGAGAAATTTTGAGCCATGGCCGAGCAAATGTGTCCCAAGGCTGCCCATTGCCGAGAAATTTGAGCCATGGCCGGGCAAATGTGTGCCATGGCTGCCCATTGTCGAGAAATTTGAGTCATGGCCGAGCAAATGTGTGCCAAGGCTGCCCATTGCCGAGAAAATTTGAGCCATGGCCGGGCAAATGTGTCCCAAGGCTGCCCATTGCCGAGAAATTTGAGCCATGGCCGGGCAAATGTGTGCCATGGCTGCCCATTGCCGAGAAATTTGAGCCATGGCCGAGCAAATGTGTGCCATGGTTGCCCATTGTCGAGAAAATTTGACCCATGGCCGGGCAAATGTGTCCCAAGGCTGCCCATTGCCGAGAAATTTGAGCCATGGCCGTGCAAATGTGTGCCAAGGCTGCCCATTGCCGAGAAATTTGAGCCATGGCCGGGCAAATGTGTCCCAAGGCTGGACATTGTCGAGAAATTTGAGCCATGGCCGGGCAAATGTGTGCCATGGCTGCCCATTGTCGAGAAAATTTGAGCCATGGCCGAGCAAATGTGTCCCAAGGCTGCCCATTGCCGAGAAATTTGAGCCATGGCCGAGCAAATGTGTGCCATGGCTGCCCATTGTCGAGAAATTTGAGCCATGGCCGAGCAAATGTGTGCAATGGCTGCCCTTTGCCGAGAAATTTTGAGCCATGGCCGAGCAAATGTGTCCCAAGGCTGGCCATTGCCGAGAAATTTGAGCCATGGCCGGGCAAATGTGTGGCATGGCTGCCCATTGTCGAGAAATTTGAGTCATGGCCGAGCAAATGTGTGCCAAGGCTGCCCATTGCCGAGAAAATTTGAGCCATGGCCGGGCAAATGTGTCCCAAGGCTGCCCATTGCCGAGAAATTTGAGCCATGGCCGGGCAAATGTGTCCCATGGCTTCCCATTGTCGAGAAATTTGAGCCATGGCCGAGCAAATGTGTGCCAAGGCTGCCCATTGTCGAGAAAATTTGAGCCATGGCCGGGCAAATGTGTCCCAAGGCTGCCCATTGTCGAGAAATTTGAGCCATGGCCGGGCAAATGTGTGCCATGGCTGCCCATTGCCGAGAAATTTGAGCCATGGCCGAGCAAATGTGTGCCATGGCTGCCCATTGCCGAGAAAATTTGAGCCATGGCCGGGCAAATGTGTCCCAAGGCTGCCCATTGCCGAGAAATTTGAGCCATGGCCGAGCAAATGTGTGCCATGGCTGCCCATTGCCGAGAAAATTTCAGCCATGGCCGAGCAAATGTGTCCCAAGGCTGCCCATTGCCGAGAAATTTGAGCCATGGCCGGGCAAATGTGTGCCATGGCTGCCCATTGCCGAGAAATTTGAGCCATGGCCGAGCCAATGTGTGCCAAGGCTGCCCATTGTCGAGAAAATTTGAGCCATGGCCGGGCAAATGTGTCCCAAGGCTGCCCATTGCCGAGAAATTTGAGCCATGGCCGGGCAAATGTGTCCCAAGGCTGGACATTGTCGAGAAATTTGAGCCATGGCCGAGCAAATGTGTGCCATGGCTGCCCATTGTCGAGAAAATTTGAGCCATGGCCGAGCAAATGTTTCCCAAGGCTGCCCATTGCCGAGAAATTTGAGCCATGGCCGAGCAAATGTGTGCCATGGCTGCCCATTGTCGAGAAATTTGAGCCATGGCCGAGCAAATGTGTGCAATGGCTGCCCTTTGCCGAGAAATTTTGAGCCATGGCCGAGCAAATGTGTCCCAAGGCTGCCCATTGCCGAGAAATTTGAGCCATGGCCGAGCAAATGTGTGCCATGGCTGCCCATTGTCGAGAAATTTGAGCCATGGCCGAGCAAATGTGTGCAATGGCTGCCCTTTGCCGAGAAATTTTGAGCCATGGCCGAGCAAATGTGTCCCAAGGCTGCCCATTGTCGAGAAATTTGAACCATGGCCGAGCAAATGTGTCCCAAGGCTGCGCATTGCCGAGAAATTTGAGCCATGGCCGGGCAAATGTGTGCCATGGCAGACCATTGTCGAGCAAATGTGTGCCAAGGCTGCCCATTGTCGAGAAAATTTGAGCCATGGCCGGGCAAATGTGTCCCAAGGCTACCCATTGTCGAGAAATTTGAGCCATGGCCGAGCAAATGTGTGCCAAGGCTGCCCATTGTCGAGAAAATATGAGCCATGGCCGAGAAATTTGAGCCATGGCCGAGCAAATGTGTGCCATGGCTGCCCATTGTCGAGAAATTTGAGCCATGGCCGAGCAAATGTGTGCAATGGCTGCCCTTTGCCGAGAAATTTTGAGCCATGGCCGAGCAAATGTGTCCCAAGGCTGCCCATTGCCGAGAAATTTGAGCCATGGCCGGGCAAATGTGTGCCATGGCTGCCCATTGTCGAGAAATTTGAGCCATGGCCGAGCAAATGTGTGCCATGGCTGCCCATTGTCGAGAAAATTTGAGCCATGGCCGAGCAAATGTGTCCAAAGGCTGCCCATTGCCGAGAAATTTGAGCCATGGCCGGGCAAATGTGTCCCAAGGCTGCTCATTGCCGAGAAAATTTGAACCATGGCCGAGCAAATGTGTCCCAAGGCTGCCCATTGCCGAGAAATTTGAGCCATTGCCTAGAAAATGAGTGCCATGGCTGCCCATTGCCTAGAAAATGTGTGCCATGGCCGAGCAAACGTGCCCCATTGCCGAGAAAATATGCCCCACGGACATGCCATGGCTGTCATGTTGCTGGGCAAATGTGTCCCTTGGCTGCCGAATTGCTGGGCAAATGTGTTCCATCGACATTCATTGGCTGCCCATTGCTGGGCAAATGGGTGCGAAGGCTGCTGCCCCATTG
>BRYF01000004.1:15802500-15807500 GCA_030159135.1 Actinidia polygama | reverse complement strand
AAATCAAAATTTAGGACTTATTTTCAAATTTCAACTTCTATCATTCTAGACATTTTGTCTTAATTCTACAAAGCATCAATTAGTACCGCGCTCAAAATATGACAGTCCCCAACAGATGCAGAGCTAGGGGTAAAAGAAGAGCAGAATTACAACATTACTACATCAATCAGAGTGCGGGATAAAGAAAGCTTTCTTTCTTCTTCACACTCTGTACCATAAAAATATTATGAATAAAGTTGCTTTTGAAGTGAATATATATATAATGCTCAACAAGATTTGGTACTTGTTGTTCAGAGTAAAGAAAAGGACATGCCATTTTCTACTTCTATTTGATACATTGTTTCAATTATCTAGGAAATAGAGACATGTCGCGAACACAAGGAAAAATGACAATATAATTTGGAAAACTATGAAAAATGTCATCGTGGGATATTCCTTTTAGGCTGAACCAACTCAATGTTTCTGCCTGTTTCATGGTGTTTTGGGTTTATTTCTGTGAAAACATTGGAATGTGAGGATTCCACTAATATTTTACTTCAGTTTCCTGGGAAATGAAAACGTTTTGGCCGTTTTGATGGAAATGAAACAAAATATTGTTCCTTGGCCTTTTTGCATTGTAGCTAATATATCCTCAAAAGATAAAGTTGAGACTTCAGTAGTTAAATTTTCCTTATAAACTGGATATTACCTTGTACCTGGCAATTGCTTAACCTGATAGAGGAATTTATTCTTCATATCCTTGTGCTGATCTCAGTGTCTCACCTTCTCCGAATGCTATTACAGTTGAGCAATGAAGTAGCGAGTGCATCAGGGCATGTCCCAGGTACTGAAGAAAGATGAAAAAGGACGATACGACTGCATTAGTATTAGATTAACAACAATATAATGTGTTAGCGGTGGCATAGTTGCGTTACTGGTTTCAATTGGCTTGTAAATGTTGTCTAACATGTCTTGCGTCGGAGGTTTTGTCGTCAGCAAGATGTAAAACAGAAAGTGGGGATGTACATGTTCATGTTTTCCTTGTGGAACTGCAGAAATATTTCCATTGAAAAGACGAGCTGCTGGAAATAGTGCGATTCTTTGAGAAATTGGAACGCAAGAAAGTGGCTATGATTTGTAAGGAAATGGTTTCCAATTCCAATTGTTAGCATTTCCATAGCTTTGGGGGCTTTCATTATATTTTGTGCTATATGGATTCTTGCCATTGTTTATGCTAGTGACAATTAGTAGTTCTGGGAAGAAGACTTCACTGGATTTGATGTGACGAATTTCATTCATGTAGACACGTTTTACTTGTTTGCAGTTTATGCAAAATCTAATCACTTTCTGTTGTATATTTCTAATCACCATCCAATAAGTTTCATACCTTAGAGCTTAACTCTTTACAACATATTGCTTAAATACTGTACTCTCTCTCTCTCTCATGCGTGAAGAGAATGCCTACCATTATGATAGTCACACCGCTATTTGCATTTATCTAAGGTAGATATCAACAATCCTGGTGAAACTATTGCAAATGAAGGTGACCTAACTCTAAAAATTGGCCAAGATTACTACCGGGCAGTTAAATGTTTCCTTATTGGCTAATGATGTTGATCACTTAAAACTTCCTATGTTGTACATGATTGTTTCCTCACAAAAGAAAAGAAAAAATTATAGATGATAAAAAGCCAAGTCAACTCCTCTTTTCTGGGTCATGGAAGTGAGTGTAGATTGAACAGCAACAGAATTGGTTATTCAATAGGATATAACAAGTTCAAAAAACCTACATAACTGATTTACCATAATGAAGCAAAGCTTACATAATACACAATAAATGTTTCCACTCTCACCCCTCAAATTAATAGTAACTAACAGAAAATGAAGAAATAATTTCAAAACTCCGAGCATACGGATGAAATGCTTGCTTGCACCTTATAATGTAGAAACGTCCAAATCTGCATCAAAACGAAACACTCAAGTTAATTAGTAGCTCAGTACAAAGAAAGTCCAATCTGCATCAAAACCACACACGCATTCAAGTTATCATGTAGAAATGTCCAATCTGCATCAAAACAAAACACTCAAGTTAATTAGTAGCTCATAGTAAGAAAAAAAATCCAATCATCATCAAAACCACACACACATTTAAGTTGTGAGTTTTTTTATTTTTGGATGAATCATTCAAGTTAAGAATTGCTTAGGAAGTCTATTTAGAAAAATATAAATAATAAAACAATATCATCACCTTATGTTACTTGGGAAGAGCAATCCCAAACAGTCCCCTCTCTTCCATGTTCCAAACTTCGTCCCTTTATGCAATCTCTCATGACTGAAAAAAATATTTTGGAATGACACGTCCATATGACCATACCCAGTTCAACCACACAAAGCCTTGAGGAGCTCTACAAAAGAAACTAATAAACACTACATCTTCCTCTACCTGTTGAACATTTTAGGTTTCATAAATTGACTAAATCAAATATTCACTTTGATAAGAGAATTCATTTGAATAAATCCGGTTCAGCATATTCTTATATCACCTGATTCTTCTTTCCATGGGATGCAATTTGTCATGTGCATTTCTGCCAACAGATTTACGATACTGAGCTAATTCGTCATTCACTTGTGAAAGAATTTTTTCCGACTTCACTAGCTGCCTGCTTAGATCAGTGTCGGCTTGCTTCTTCAGAAAACCGTTGTCCAATTGGACGAAGAAAATTTGGGACATAAGGCATATAACCATCATTGGAAGTAGGACATAGGGTGGAAATTGTATGAAACAATGTTCATAAATCCTACCTTGATCCTCCTCAGCTGTTGAATTTGCAGCGGGATATTTTGTGTTCCAAATAGTTTCTTTACCATTTCGTCCATCTCCACAATCCTCTTCTTTAAATTGCTATTATCGACCTAAAGAAATGGCAGCAGCAAACTTAAGGAACTTTTTGATGCCTACATTGTCATCATTTCAGATTAAGATACTTCTGTTGGAATGAAGTATATGCGGAAGTATTACCTTCAACATTTCATTTTGTGTGTTGAGCAACTGATTTCGTTCTTGTAGTTGTTCGACAGCAATCTGGGTATCAAGTATGTCATCTTGTCTTCGATTTACTTCCGAAATGCATCTATATAGAAAGACATGGAAAATTATCCTGGGATGTAGCATGCAAGGACATACTAATGGCGTAGTAATGTGATAAGTTGATCAATTAATAGCATCATCAATATGACCTTCCAATAGTCTATAAAGAACATAGTCCCCTAGTATGTCACACAAAGGGTAGGACTTTTCAATTGTCTTTATGGCTTAATTGTCTCCAGATTATTGAAAGCGTTCATATAATAGGCTAATTTGCTTCACTACAAAAGTTAGAGACATCGTAACACGTCACAACCATCCATGTATGTAATCTGGTAGACAATTTTCCAATGCGAAACATGCTTTGTTTGGATCTTGGATTTGCAGTGTGGAAATGAAAGGAAAAGGATAAGAAATAAAGCAAAAATTTATCCACTTTTCGTGTAGTTATCCAAGTACAAGATCCAAACATAGCAAAAGTAGAAAAGCATGAAGTGCGAATTTTACAATAGGGAAACAATATAGCACTAATCTTCCATAATAACTTAATATTAATAGCAAATTTGGGTCACTGGCCAAAACATGTCGTGTGCTACAGTGCAGGCATATTATCATATTTTATTACATGTTCCAGTTTAATAAATAGTGAGAGAATATTAATTGATTTGCATAATTATTGAAGCAAGTTTGTTGCTGCAAAAAATTATTAAATTCTGGTATTATGAAGTTACAAAATCATTAGAGGACCAAGTGTAGGTGATTTTGTAGGTAAGCACTCCAAAATCTCTTGAATGGCCCTAATTCTGTAACCTTATCAGAAGTCAAACAAGGACCCAAACTTGGCCGGTGAGTACCTCATTGCAGTTCTAATTTTCATCATAGTTGGCATACAAGACATGGAAAAACACATATGAAAAATCCAGTATCAGAAGGTGGTAAGGATCAATTGACCTATCTCTTTCCTCAACTAAATCATTGATCTGCCTCCTGAGTTTGATAATTTCTTGCTCCTAACAGAAAGTATATGTGTAAGGCAAAGTATATACGTCACCATTTAAATATTTAAGTCTACATATTTTGTCACGCCCCGCAACCCGGCCTATACGGATTGAAGGCGCGTGATGGCTGGAGGCTGGCTTGCCAAGGCCAACTTACCATTTCTTCCGTTTGATCACCTGTGCATGTGAATTTATAATGCTAATAATTTTTTGCGAAAACGTCATAGTATCTAAAAATAACAAAGTGTGTGTGTCACCATACGGTGTACAGAGCTGTGTCTAAATATTCAACATTTACATACATCCATAAGGCCAACATTTATTTTAAATACATCACATGGCCAATAATTACATGGTATAAATTCTAATCCATCATCATAAATACGAAAGGGCCTCTTGGCCACAAAACTAAGTATACTTGATATCTTCTTCTTAGGGCTTTTCGACTTGACTGGAAAATGGTTTTTTAAAGAAAAACGTAAGCTAAAGCTTAGTGAATAACAACAGATGCATGAACGTAAAATACCATGGATCATTTTCATATCATACCTAGCATAGCATAGCGTAAGCAATGTGAGCATACATAACTTTTCTTGAACATTTAACTTTCATAATCTTTCATAAACATGGCATCACATGCTTTCTTAAACATACATAGCATATCATAAAACGTAACAACCCGGCATGACATGATGACCATATAGGTCGGGTGGCTCTTTAGGCCTGAGATATCTCATTTGTAGATGGCTTTATTTTACTTCCTCCCATCTACCTTTTAGGACTATCTGACTTGGTTTAAGTCCCGTCAAAGGGGACCCCGAGTGTCACATGCATATAATTTGAACATATTCATTTTGCATGTAAATCAACCATCCATGGGTTTTCATTCATATCATAAGAACATATCATACGTTTGAAAGACATGGCATTCGTACCAT
>BRYF01000004.1:15782500-15785000 GCA_030159135.1 Actinidia polygama | reverse complement strand
GATACGAGAAATCTGGATGCCATCTATGCCACCTTAAGGTAAGGTATCAGAGATTTGGTATGATACTTTATCAATGACTGATGACAACCTTGAGTTCAGGTGTATTATTCTTCAATGGATGTCAATTAAAGTCAGATCGGGGGAGTCTACTCTTTTTTGGAAATTGTTGTGGTGTGGTGAAAGGAATATTTTCCTTGATTGTATAGCATTTTCAGTAAAAAGTCAGCAAAGGTGGGAGATGTGGTAGGGGGTGGTAATATGTGGAATCTGACATTTAGAAGAAAGTTGTTTGTAAGGGAGGAGAATCTTATCTTGGAGTTGAAACAGGTGCTAAGAAGAGTTCAATTAATCCAAGGTGAACAAGATGTATTATGGTGGAAGTGGGAATCAGAGGTGGGATTTTCACTGTTAGTTATGCATATAGGAGGTGGGAGTCTTTGGCTACAGATACTAGCTAGCATTGACACCAACATTGACCCTTTTAGAATTGAAGTTTTTAGCTGTTTAGCACTTCAAAATAGAATTGCAACAAGGGGTCTTCTACTAAGTGGAACCATTATTTTAAATATTGAGGAAGCTCTTTGTTCTTTCTGCAAATCAGAGGTAGAAACAACAGATCATAGTTCATTTACTGTTGTAGTGTCAATTATCTTGTAGAAACAACAGATCATAGTTCATTTACTGCTGTAGTGTCAATTATCTTGGAAACTATGGGCTAAATGTATGAAATGGTAGAATTCTGAATGGGTTTGTCCCTTAAATTTGAAGTGTTATGATTTGGTGGTTCAAGAACAATTATAGGACTGTGGAGAAAACGTGTTGGGAAGTGATATTCTTTGCACAATGTATGGTTGTGAGTATCTGAATGGAGGAGAGAAGCTCGATTGACGGAGCTCGTTAGTGCCTGCAAGCTGTCTTTTCACTGTACCCGATTGTCATTTCAGGGATCTTTAATGCCACATGTCGATCTCTAGTTCGCTGATAGCTTGGTTGTAGCACAGATACTGAAACGTTCTACCTACCCCTAAGGGCTGTTTGGCTTGGACACGCAGTGAGCGACCTGCCACATGTTCTTTCTGATTGGTTTGTAATGAAAATTTGGCCGGCTAAACGACACGCCTTTAGGGCATGTTTGGCAGACTTTTCCCGCTTCTTGGATTTCTATAAATAGCCTTCTCCTTCATTAGTCACTGTTCATTCCAAAATTCTAAGAGAGAAAGTGCAACTGCCTCATAACCGTTGTCGTCTGCCTTTTTGACGCCGATTCCATTTCTGATGCCAATTCCAACGCCTTTTCAGTCTTTCGATGCCTGTCTCTGTCTTCTAATTTAAGTCTTTGATTTGGCTTTTTTGTAAATTGTTTTTGCAATGTATGCATGTTCTTAGTGCCCCTTTGTTGTTCTGTTTTGACCCATCTGGGTTTGCACTTTATGATTTTTGGGTTTGAGTTTTGTAATGTCTTGTTGCCACATTCTTTTGGAGTCTGTCTGTTGTTGATTTCTGGTTTGGCCTGTCTACCATTGATGAGTTTTCAAGCTTCTTCCCTTGACCTGTTTCCCCTGATGAAACGGGATCGAGATGCCACTATAGTTTCTGATGAGTTGTTGAAAAACTTTAAAAATATCCACTTTGTAGGGTTAGGGTTTTTACCCCTCAAGCCCTTCTGCTGTCGAGGAGGGCTCAAGCCCTTCTGCTGTACCACGTGGCTCGATTAACTCTTCCCAAATATTGAACCTCGTGGGCTAGAGCCCAAGGCTCGCGGAGAGCTCGGCTAGCTCTGCGCCCAATTGCCCGTCACTATTTAGTTGAGCTCGTTCTTACTGTGTTGTTTCTATTTTCAGAACATGGATTTGAATTGAGCTCAAATATTAGTGCATGACGATATTGCAATGAAAACGTTTAGAGAGACCATGATATCTCAAATGATTTTTGATAAAGAGGTCGGGATCCAGGGAGGGGCTAAAATCGTAGAAGGAAACAGGAACCGCATCCCAGTTCGCACTTGGTTGATTCACCAAGCGGGCCTTAGATTCCCCATTAGTCCTTTGCTGAAAGAAATTATGGCTCGGTGCCGGCTCACCTTCATGCAAGTGTCCGTTAACTTCGTCCAGACCGTACTTGCGGTGGATGCGTTGATGTTGACGGAAGGGTTGCCTTTCAACGCCTTAAACCTATTACACGTATATAGCGTAATGCGCCCGAGAAGAGACCCCCAGACACACATGTACACTGGCAACGACTCTCAAGACTCCGGAAACCCCATCAGCCCTAAACAAGGCTGCTAACAGAGACCCCAGACAAAGATATGTATTTGAACGAGTTTGTCTAGGTTTCGGGGAACTAGAGTTCCAAGTTGGAGATACCTTTGGTCCTTCCCCCAGTATAATTTATATATCCTAGCGGGTAAGTATTTGTAGTTTTATACTTTGTTGACTTTCGTACCTCGGTTATGTAGATTTACAGCACTTGTATAAATTCATATACAACTGATTTGACGCTT
>BRYF01000004.1:15755000-15757500 GCA_030159135.1 Actinidia polygama | reverse complement strand
AGATAATGAAGTCAGTTTGCTTCTCCTTGCTTTCGGGTGTTGTTTTGTTTGGGACGCTGATGCTGATGATTTTTGGTATGCTACTAGTTTTGTTTATGTTTTGCTACTATTTTCCTGACGCTGATTACTTTTTGTGGATGCTGCAGTTTGTGTGTTGTAGTTGATTCTGATATATCAGTCCATCTAGTCTCCGTTATGGCTGGACTTTTTATGATTGACTTTAGTGGGATTATTGTGGGTGGAAGGCATATTTACTTTTGGAAGTGGAGATTTGTGCTTGTAATGTCTTAGGAGATTTGTGTCTTTGGTCTTTCATTTGTTTTAAAATTTGGAGTTAGGATTTGACAATTTTGTGAATGTTGACTCTCTTGTTTAGATCTAAATTTGCCTTGGTAGAGTTACTTTGTTTAGAAGTTTGTTTGGTTTGTTTTATTGAGGGCTTGTTTGCTTGTTTGGAAGTTGTTCAGCTCTTTTGTTTAGTTTGAGCTCATTGAGTGCTCGTATGGATCGATAGTTTGGATTGGCATGATATATCTCGATTGATTGTTTTGCTCAGTTTGCGTCGATCACTTATGTGGGTTGCAATGTGTCCATGAATTGTTTAGCATAGTGATTAGAAATCTCGCCGACGTAAAAATTTATTAAAAGTTGGATCCTTGGTTGAAACTAGAGGTTTATCAAACTCTTAAATAGTAGAACCCCATAAAGGGCTTTTCCTAGAGGAATTTTGATAAGTCTTGTAAAACATTTTAGCCTAAGAAGTACTGACACGAATATGCATACAAACACAAGACATCACGATTCATAAAAATAGGATAGGGATACGCAAAGGCCATGGAAAAAATGTATAATTTAATTGTTTTTAAAAAAATACATAATTTAATTATTAGAACCAAAGCATGTTATTATAGGAACAAAATACTTTGACAATTATCAAAAAACTAGTTGTTGTTTTTTTATAAATAAGCTTAGTACAAGTAAATATATTGTGAATAAATTCGTACAAAAATCACAAACAATGGGTGAGTCCCACAATGGGGCCAAACACTGTTAGACCTACCCCTTGTAAGCGGTCTTCATCTGAAACATTGCACAATATATGTGCATGTGCCTTTTTTGCTTTGACAAAATATATAATTCATTATTTATAAAAAGTACTTTTATGTATTAAAAAATGTAAGAAAAGGAAATATTATATATTTTTGAATAAAAATTTATTTTTTTTATTATCAATTGGAAAATGTGAAGCAAAAATATTATTTTTTACTTGAATGACCCAATCATGATACATAAATATCTCTTAATTATATCTCTTGCTTATTTAAAGAGCCTTTGTGTCACGCCCCGCAACCCAGCCTATGCGGATTGTGGGCGCGTGATGGCCGGCGGCCGACCCGCCAAGGCCAACTTACCATTTCTTCCGGTTGATCACCTGTGCATGTGCATTTATAATGCTAATAATTTTTCTTTTCGCGGAAACGTCATAGCATCTAAAAATAACAAATGTATATGTCCATACAGTGTACAGAGCTGTGCCTATGTATTCCAGTTTACATACATCCCAAATCAAACTTCAAACTTACATAGACTAAATACATAACATAGAGTCTCGCCCTCACAATACAACATAAAGCCTCTCGGGCTTACAAAACAAAGTCTGACTTGTTCAACCTCCTTTCGGCTCCTCGGATTGACTACCTGAAATTTGTTTTTCTAAAACATAAGCCAAAGCTTAGTGAATAACAGCGAATGCATGAACGTAAAATACCATGGATCATTTTCATATCATACATAACATAGCATAGCGTAAGCAATGTGAGCATCGTATACATTTCTTGAACATTTAACTTTCATAAACATGGCATCACATGCTTTCATAAACATACATAGCATATCATAAAAACGTAACAACCCGGCATGACATGTTGACCATATAGGTCGGGTGGCTCTTTTGGCCTGAGATATCTCTTTTGTAGATGGCTTTATTTCACGTCCTCCCATCTACCTTTTAGGACTGGCTGACTTGGTTTAAGTCCCGTCAGTGGGGACCCCGAGTGTCACATGCATATAATTTGAACATACTTATTTTCGTATAAACCGAACATCCATGGGTTTTCATACATAGCACAAACATTTGCATACTTTTGCAAGACATGGCATTTACATTACAAATACATTTGATGCATTGAAAGCATGGAAAACGGTTGTACATACATAATATACTTTGAAGACGTTTTGAAAATACATAATTTTGTTCATAGCATCGTGTTACTCACCTGGGATTCCTTGGTTAGGTTCTACGCTCGGCGTTCCTACATATATAAGGGACAATACGTCATTACTATGTTCAATAAGGCTAGTGTTACAAATCAAATTGATAAAAATCCTCGACTTGACTTAATTGCCTTCGTTCTAGGTCTAACCATCTTAAACATGTACCCTAAGTTCTCAAAAGGTAGTTAAAGAGTTTAACATGTTATGGTTGAATTTACTAAGTCTT
>BRYF01000004.1:15685000-15692500 GCA_030159135.1 Actinidia polygama | reverse complement strand
ACATGGCATGGCCATTCTCCTTCGCATCCAAGGAGTTTGTTATTAATCTGGTTGACGAAGATAGCTCAGCTAGGAGAGAACGTAAGTTCGATGTGACAATTAAACTTGCTGCCAAAGCTGACTTGCACCACCTTTGAGAGTCCCTACGCAGTAGGCAACGTGATGTCCCACAAGAAACTATTCAAGTTTTTGATGTTGTTCCCAACTCAGATCATCCAATGATTTGGAAGCTCATTCTTCCTTCCAAAATTGGGCAACTATGGTGATTAGGTCACCTTATCGTTTCGGAACGAATGGGCGTATCCTGACTTTGGCGATCAGGTCATCTTATCGTTTTGGAATGAATGGGCGTATCCTTCTTATGGCGACTTTGGAGTATGGCTATCAGGGCGCCTCATCGTTTCGAAACGAATGGGCATATCCTACTTATGGCGATCAGGTCGCCTTATCGTTTCGGAATGAATGGACGTATCCTGCTTATGGCGACTTCGGAGTATGGCTATCAGGGCGCCTTATTGTTTCAGAACGAATGGGCGTATCCTGCTTATGGCGATATAACGGCGAATAATCGTAGAACAAATTGCATAAATTTTATTGCTCACAGGTAAGGCCCAGCAAAAAATACAAATTCAAAGATTACATCTGTAGAGCTAGGTGATTTGGTGCTTGCCTCGGCGACGAGAAGCCTTATTGGTAATATTTCTTTAGGTGCTCGGCATTCCATAGGTGGGGTAGTGCTTTTTCGTTCATGTCTTCCAACCAATAGGTCCCTGGCCTTGTTACTTTGACTACTTTGTAGGGACCCTCCCAGGTGGGGCCGAGTTTCCCGGTGTTTGACTCTTTTTTGGCCAAGGTGACTTCTCTCAAAATGAGGTCGTCTGGTAGGAAGGATCTGTGTTTGACTCTCCGATTATAGTACTTGGCGACCTGATGTTTGTAAGCTGCTTGGCGTATTCCGGCTCGTTCTCTCTTTTCGTCGAGGAGGTCCAGTTCAATCTTAGCTCGACGTCGTTGGTTTCCTCTCTGAAATTAGAGATTCTGTAGGTCGGCATCCCTATTTCCACTAGTATGACTGATTCTGTTCCATAGACTAGGGAGAATGGAGTCTCTCTAGTAGGTACTTTGCTGGTCGTGTGGTAGGCCCATAGTATGCTCGAAAGGTCCTCCACCCACCCACTTTTGGATTTTTCCAATCTCGTCTTCAGATTCCTCAGAGTTGTCCTGTTAGTAACTTCGACTTGGCCGTTCGCCTGGGGGTGACCAGGAGAGGAGAAATGATGGGATATGGTGAGATCCGAGCAAAATGCCTTAAACTTGTCATTTTCGAATTGCTTAGCGTTGTCCGATATGATAGTTTTTAGAATTCCGAATCGGCAGACTATGCTTTACCAGACGAATTTTGTAGTGTTCCTCTCAGTGATTCGGGCGAAGGGCTCGGCTTCTATCCATTTGGTTAAGTAGTCAATGGCGACGATCAAGATTTTTTTTTGCAAAGGAGCTTGTGGTAGAGGCCCGAGTATATCAACCCCCCATTGGGAAAAGGGCCATGGACTGGTCATTGGCACCATCTCACTGTGAGGGATTCGACTTACAGGAGCGAACCTCTGGCATTTATCGCATTTCTTTGTATAAGTTGTTGCGTTCTGTTGCATCTGAGGCCAGAAGTACCCTTGGCGAACTGCTTTCTTCACCAGCGATCTCGCCCCCGAATGATTTCCGCATACGCCCTCATGGATCTTCTTCAGGATATATTCAGCTTCTTTGGGCCGCAAGCACCTTAAAAGTGGACCCGAGAATGATCTTTTGTACAATATTCCATGAAAGATGCAAAATTTGGCAGACCTGTGTTGGATTCGATGGGCTAGGAGCTTGTCCGGAGGTAAGACCCCATCTCGGATATAGGCGACGATTTCATCCATCCATGTCGGGCTTGCTTCCGTAGGGCATACCGCCTTCGCATCAATACTAGGATCAGGTAAGAATTCCAGAGGTATACTTTTATCTGATATAAAATCGAAGGTGGAGGTGAGGTTAGCCAGTGCATCCGCCTACTTGTTTTCTTCCCGTGGGATTTGGCGAATTTTGAAGGTTGCCATCTACTTTGTCATGCTCTTCATCATGTCTAAGTACGCCATCATTCGCGTGTCTTTGGCGAGGTAGTCTCCCTAAACTTGGCTTACCACGAGTTGTGAGTCACTGAAGACATCCAGGGAATCTATTCCTAAATCTGTCGAGACCCTTAATCCGGAGAGGAGAGCTTCATATTCGGCTTCGTTGTTGGTGGCTTTGAATCCGAGGTGAATAGAATATTCCATTTGCTTGCCGGATGGAGTCTGGAGAACGAGGCCTGCGCCATACCCGTGTTGATTGGATGATCTATCTACGAACAATTTCCAAGTGGCGAGATTCTCAGTTTTCTACTTTTTTGGGAATTTTGTTTCGGGAGAAGTCATTCTTATTTCCGGAACCTCTTCGTAGGTGAATTCTGTTATAAAATCTGCCAAGGCCTGGGCTTTGATCGCCGTTTTGGGTCTGTAATCGATGTGGAATACACTTAGCTCAATGGACCATTTGAGGAGTCTTCCCGAGGCGTCGGGCCGTAAGAGAATTTGTTTCAGGGGTTGGTCCGTTAGCACGGCGATGGGGTGTGCTTGGAAATAGTGGCGAAGTTTTCTAGCGGCGACCAGGAGAGCGAAGGCGAGCTTCTCGATTCTTAGATATTTGGTTTATGCTCCCACCAAGACTTTGCTGACATAGTATATAGGCCTTTGGACTTTGTCTTCTTCTCGAATTAGGACTGCGCTAACTGCCGTTGGCGAGACGGAGATATAAATCAGAAGTCCTTCGCTTGCCGCAGGGACCGTAAGTAAGGGCGGGGACCCAAGGTATTCCTTGAGTTGCTGGAAAGCCGTTTCGGATTCGTCCATCCACTGGAAACCCTAATTCTTCCTTAGGATCTTGAAGAATGGGAGGCACTTATCGGCTGACTTGGAGATAAATCTATTGAGGGCGACGACTCGCCTGATTAGTTGTTGTACTTCACGGATATTTCTAGGCGAGCTCATATCGAGCAAGGCTTGAATTTGATTCGGGTTCACTTTGATTCCGCGCTGGTTACCAAAAAACCTAGGAACTTGCCTGAGGACTCTGAAGATACACTTAGGCGGGTTTAGCATCATACGGTGTTTTCGTAGAACGTTGAATGCTTCTTTCAAGTGGGCGATATGGTCGGTCGCGGTCAGGCTTTTAACGAGCATGTCGTCTATATAAACTTCCATGGTCTTTCCTATCTGTTCCTTGAACATTTTATTCACCAATCTCTGGTAGGTCACCCCCGCGTTCTTCAGGCCGAATGGCATCACTTTGTAGCAATACAAACCTCTTTCTGTGATAAAAAAAAAGTCTTCTCCACGTCCGACGGGTGCATCTTGATTTGATGATATCCGGAGAAGGCGTCCATGAAGCTCAGGAGTTCGTGCTTGGAAGTGGCGTCTACTATCAGATCAATTTTTGGCAGAGGAAAACTGTCTTTCGGGAAGGCCTTGTTGAGATCGGTGAAATCTACACACACTCGTCATTTCTTCCCTTTTTTTCGGGCGACGACGACGTTGGCGAGCCAATCAGGGTAGTGGGTTTCTTTGATAACATTGGTTTTCATGAGCTTTGTTATTTCTTCTTCGATAACTTTTATGCGTTCTGGAGCAAACTTCCGCCTCTTTTGACGGACTGGCGGATGATCTTGGTTGGTGAATAACTTATGGACGGCGACTTGAGGGTCGATGTCGGGAACGTCGCCCTGGGACCAAGCAAAAACATCATAGTTTCTTCTCAAGAACTCCACCAAGGCTATCCTCAATACTTCGATCAGCTCAGTTCTAATCATGACATGTCAATCCAAGTGGTCAGGATGTATGTGGATTGGACTGACTTCTTCAAGGGGCTCAGTGTTCTTTGTTTCTCTAGGATCTTCCAGGATTATCTGTTCGACTTCGTCCCTCAATGCCTCCATCTCGGTAATGTTGCACTGTAATTGCTATTGGGAGAGGTTGGAGGGATCTTTCATGGCTGAAATGAAGCACTGTCTGGCAGTCTTCTGGTCGCCCCTTACCTCGCCTATCCCTGTTGGGGTCGGGAACTTCATCTTCAAATGATAGGTGGAAGTGATGGCTTTTATCCCTCCAAGCATCGGGCGACCAAGTATGGCGTTGTATGGGGACAGGCAATCTACCACAATGAAATCTTGCCACACCGTAGACTGATGGGGCTCTTACCAAAGGTGACCGGTAGTTTTATCCATCCCAGCGGGTGAGTCATGTTTCCACCGAATCCGACTAAGGGTTTGTGGAATGTGTAATACCCCGAACCGCGGAAATAAATATTAAATTAGTAACCTACTTAATTTTATTTAAAGTATAGAATGGAACACGATAATACGACACGTTATGGACACACGGGTGTGTGCATGAGAGACACGTGGAGGCACGTTGAAATTAAATTTAAGTCATTTAATACGCTTTGGGGTTAAATTGAGAGATCCATAACTTTTGGGATTAAATTAAGAAGAATATTTAGATAATATAATTATTTTCAAGTTAGAGGGTTTAAAGTGTAATTTATCAATCAAAATGAATTGTCATGGCAGTACGTGCCATGTCCTAAGCTTCCTTTGCCTATTATATATATATATATATATATATATATATATAAGTATAGCTTTAGGAAATCAAAGAAAACAGAGACTTAAAGAAGAAAAGAAACAGAAGGAAGGAAAGAAACAAGAAGGAAGAAACGGAAGAACAGAGGGTCATAGAAAAGAGGAACAGAGAGTTAGAGAAAAAGAAAGAACGCAGGGTTAAGCACGAGGTGAGTCTTGTTATGTATTACATCGCATAAAAGTAACTGTTTTATGTTTTGAAAGCATGGCTTGTGATTTAAACTGATATGTTTTATGTTTAAAAGCATGCTTTGTTTTGTTGTACCATGAAATTATGAAAATGCTATTTGCGAAAGTATGTTTAAGTCGACACGTAGTTCATACGATGCCCCGTGCGCTAGGGGGAGAATATAGCGTGGTTGATGTAATAAGGAGATCATGACCAGATGATTGTGGGATGAATTCATACCAAAGGTTTAGGGTCGCTCCCTATGACTGGTGTTTGTTAAACGGTTGAATGTGTCGCAAATTGTCAATCGTAATCGAATTTAAAGCTTGACGTATAGTCAAGGGATATTTGGCGTACCTGAGCCACGAGTCTCGTGGAGAGACTGTTTGTATATTTATCTTGACTGATCGTCAATGGATGGCCTATGTGAGCCATGGATTGACAAAAATGTGGTTTCATGTTTTGAAATGAACCTGATTTTCATATATTTTCATGGGTGCTTGTATGTTTTATATAACCTGACTCACACTAGCCTAGTGCTTAAGACGTTGTCGAACGTAACTCATTTCAGGTGATGAAAATGAGGGAGGACACGATTGAGGGCGGGTGACCCTAGCGTGCTGCGTTTTTTATAGTCCTGTACTGTGTTATAGTATAGGGACTTTTATGTTTCGAACTTGTATAGTACAGTAGTTGTTGACGGTTGTGCCGGTTTGTGGCCAGAACCGTGTTGGTTTCTGTGTATCAAAACCATGTTGATAGATGTATATATTTGCATTCAGTTTGAATGTAGTGACACGTCAGCTCTGTTCTTACTGGATGGTTTCCGCATGTATTTCATTCAAGCAATGTATGTTGAATGATGATAGTAAATCCCTAAACTGAATTAGTTGAAAAGGCCTTAGTGAGATGGGATTTCACTGGCCGGTCACGTGGCACCTGTATGATTGGTGGGACCCAGTGCGTAATGGGTCGGGTCGTGACAGAATGGGTGCAATTTATCCAAGCCGATCTTCATCTTGTTGAAGGCTGAGATGAATAGGATGTCTGCAGAACTCCCGTTATCTATCAAGATCCTCTGGACGTTGAAATTGGTTATAACCGCCAAGATGACTAAGGCGTCGTCGTGAGGGAGGTGCAGGCCTCTCAAGTTGTCGTTGTTGAAGGTAATGGGTGAACTCGTGGTCACAGCCGACGAGGACAGATTGTAGATTTCTTCTTCAACTCATTCCTTAGCGCTTCTAGCATGCCTTTTTCTGGATGAGTTCGAGCATCCGCCGGATCCGAACCCGCCGTGAATCACTTGTATTTCTCCTACGGTAGGGCGATTATCGCCGTATCTGCTGCTTGGCGAGGTAGGCAGTTGGAGAGCAACATACTTTCTTAAAAGTCCCCGTTTGATGAGATCGGCAATTTGCTCCTTCAATTGGAAACAATCTTCTGTTCTATGCCCGTGATCTCAGTGGAACTCGCAGTACTTGTTTTGGTTTCTCTTCTTGGGATCCGTTTTGATTTTTGCTGGCCATCTCACGAATTCTTCGTGCTAAATCTCAGTAAGCACTTGGGCGATAGGGACGTTCAATGGTGGCAAAACCAGCTCCGAGCGACGAGGCGGAGTCCGAGGACGCCTCTCGTTGTTTCGTCGTCTGGTGTATTGGTCGGACTTCCTGCTTTTACCCCTGTCCCTGTGGTCGGATCGTCTCATATCAGGTTCTTTCCTCTTGCTATTGTCTCTTACTCCTCGCCTTCTCTGTTTGGCTTTGGCCAATTCTTCCACGGCGTTGTACTTGTCAGCTTTGCTCTGGAGGGCAGACAGATTTTCAGGAATATTTTTCGAAAGAGAATCGAACAATGGTCCTGGGCGAAGTCTTTCCATCATTGCCATCACAACTACCTTATCACTGGGATCTTCTACTTCTAGGACAACTTGGTTGAACCGCCTCACATAGTCCTTCAAACTCTCATTCTCCCTCTGATGGATGGTGAATAGGTGGGAAGCATTCTTCTTCCTGACTCGGCAGCTCATGAAATTAGCGATGAAAGCCGAATGAGTCTATGGTTCCTGGTGTTAATTTTCTAAACCATGACCTCACCGATCCCTTTAACGTGGCCGAGAATGCTTTACACATGACTTCATCAGTGCATCCCTGAAGCAACATTAGACTCTTGTAGGAGTCCAGGTGGTCCATCGGGTCTGTCTTTCCTTCATAGGTTCCTAGCTAGGTTGGCAATTTGAACCGGGAGGATACCCTGGACCTCATAACTCAGTTTGTAAATGGAGGTTTTGTCTGTCGTACCAGAGTTTCTACTGTAACTGGAACATTTACAGCTGCATTGATGGCGTCAATCTTGGCGTTGAGGTCTCTGATCTGCTGATTAGTGAGTTCACCTTGACGCCTAGGCTCGTTGTTACTACGGTGAGGAGAACGTCCCCTTGGCCTGTCATCCCCTTGGCCTGGATGATCGGGATTCTAATGAAAAGCTTCTTTCCCGGCGGCGGGTATTCGGAGATTGACGACTCCTACCCCGTCCGGTACTATGATCATCCTCGCCGGATCGACGGTGGCAGGGAAGTTGGCGTTCAAGAATGGGTGCAGGAGGCGGGTTGGCAGTTAGG
>BRYF01000004.1:15650000-15655000 GCA_030159135.1 Actinidia polygama | reverse complement strand
ATATAGTCTTATTTCACGTCCCCTATCTATCTTAGGACTATCGGGCTTGGTTAAGGTCCCGCCACGAGAGAACCCCAAGTGTCACCATGCATACATACTTTAAACATACTTTGTTTTTCATGTAAGCCTTGCCATGCATCAAAATCATTTCATAATCATGTTAAAACATTCATCCATGGGTTTCGATAATTAGCATAATAGCACTTGCATACATTAGAAGACATGGCGTTCATAGCGTAATGTATTCATTTTATGCATCAAAACATGAAAAACATTTGAATATACATAGTACGTATTGAAAACATTTCGAAAGTACATAATTTTGTCCATGGCATCGTGTTACTCGCCTCGTTTCCTTTGGCTAGGTGATAGACTCGGCGTTCCTACATTTTAAAGAAATGGGATATCAATACTATGTTTGATAATCTAAGGGTAAAATAATTAACCTAATACGAACTCCCTAATCGACTTACATACTCTAGTTCTAGATCAATACCTTTTGAACTTAACTTAGGGTTTCCAAATAGGTAGGTCCAAGGTCTTAACATATTGCGGTTACAATTACCATGTCTTAAAAGGAAAATGTTAAATGACCTAAAAAATAAGTTGACGTTCGAACGCCCCATCTACCGTTCGAATGCTAGGCTTTGAATAGTGACCGTTCGAACAATGGGTCTGGCGTTCGATCGCTAAGGCATAGATTGTCACTATTCGAACGCTGGGTCTGGCATTCGAACGCTAGCTGCGAGCAACAACAAAAATGGGTACTGCACTTTACCAATTTTTATAAAATACCCATCAAACACTCCTAAGGCTTTTAAGGCTTCACAAACAACTTCATTTTGGTTATAAGAACTCGAATTCAACTCTAAAAACCCATCCTATGATGGTAGATCTAGGATTTCAAATCTCAAAAACCTTAACATGATAAATTTAGGGGTTTTTAAGTCCACCCTCAATTCCACTCATACATACATATTTGAACATATAAGGGTTTAAAGTTTTTCACCTCCTCCCAAGCTTCTTTGAGCTTCAAAAATGGCTTTTCTTGGCTTTGATGGAGCTCTCTAAGCTCTCTCTCTCATCTCCTTCTTCTTTTTCTTCTCTTTTCTTTCTTTTCTCTCTATCCCTCTCCCTCTCTCTATACGTGTATATGTTTGGTGTATGTGTGTGATATAAACTGAGACACATGGGAATTTATCCCATGTGCTTCCCCCCATTATAACTTTTTTGTTCCTTCCCTTTTTCTTTTTCTCTCTTTTTTTTAAATTGTTGTTACCGTTTGAACGCCCATATCAGCGTTTGAACGTTAAGAAGGATTTTGGCTTTAGCGTTCAAACGCTTTGAAGGCATGAAGCTGGGTGAACTCTGTTACAGGATGTAGCGTTTGAACATCCTATTTATCGTTTGAACGCCAAGAAGAAAACTTGGCTTAACGTTCGAACTCCGCGTTCGCAAGTCCTGAGAGCTTGAAAATGGATAAAATCTATCATAGGCGGTAGTGTTCGAATGCCAGAAGGATTCTGGCTTTCGAATGCTAGGAAGGAAACTGGGTAGAAACTTAAGTCTAAGGTTTTGAAAAAATACTAACTTTAATTTACTCACTTTTACCCTTTAACTCCTAGTCACTCATATTAATTGACATACACATCATAATTTTTCATGGTTTAGGAAATCAACGGGTTCAGAGTGCTACACATTATTCACGGTAGACAAATGATGGTGCTCTGGAACCACTTGGATGCACTGATGTGTCGGGTGTTTCCATCGAGCCTAGAAGATCTCGGGTGGAAACTTTCATCAGCTCGTCAAGTCATTCATAGCTCGGTTCATTACAAATACCAAATTGCCGAAGGGAGTTGGTTTTCTTTTTACACTCAAGAAGGGTAAAACTGAATCACTCTGCAAGTATAGCAAGCGTTGCTGGAAAACTTTTAATGAGATCGAAGAATGTTTGGAGGAGTTAGCAGTAGCCAGTTACAAGTTCGGGCAAACTCCTGGGGAAGGAATTTGGGAAGACTTGACACAGCCCTCCAGCTGATCTCTGGGACCTCATGTACCGGGTCAAAATGTTCTCCCGGTTGGAGGACAATGTCCGACAAGCAAAACAAAATGTGTTTTGCTTTGATCTCGGGACGAAGGGAAACTCAAAGAGCAGAGGAACGACACAGTTGATCATGAGAACCGGGCGAGACAAGGGACTAATGTAATTTTCAAGGAACCGATCTACAAACTCCTTGCTCGAATCCGAGATAAGTCATACTTCAGGAAGGCCGAACCCTTGGGGGGACCCTCCAAAATGTGTAACCAATTGTGGAAGTGTTCGTACCACGAGGAGAGGAGACATAAAACTAAAAATTGCCGAGCTCTAAAGACCTTCCTAGACCAGCTCATTCGAGATGGGCACTTGAAAGAGTTCGTAGATCAAGAAAAAATCAGATCAGAGGAAGCCGAGACCAAACCAAACCCCAAGTTTGACCAGAGTAACGAAGATACGAACGACACCTTAGAAGAAAACCTTCCCCTAGGAACTATTCATTGAAGCGGACGAGTCCTGGCCGATTTAAGCAGCTAAGTTCCCACCATGAGCTGTGAATCCAAAATCGCCGAACGTCTTGTGGGACTATCGAACCACACAACAAAGAGCAATGAACGAAATGCCTTACTTTTTGGCTTTCGACTTCAAAGTTGTAATTCCGCTAGAGGTTGGTTTGCCCACAATACGGACCAAGGCATATAACGACAGCCATAGTGAAGAAGTGTTAGATTGGAAAACAACTAGCCAAGACATACCACTAGAAGGTCCAGTGCAAGAAACTCGCAACGGAGACTTAGGAATTCTAACAACTTGGGAAGGTCCTAACATGAAAATGTAATTTTCCTAAACGAGGTTGTATTTATATCAAACACACTTGTCCTAACCTTTTACTTAACATATTCTGTTTCTTGTTGTTATCAAAAATAAACATTTTCATTAAAGATTCATAAGAAACCACTCGATTTGAAGATTTTTGATTACTTTGTTCAAAAAATGATCTGTGTTGGGAAAGAACTCCCCACTTGCTCAATCACGAGCTTGAGATGACTTGAAAAATGTGGGCAAGGTCGTAGAACCACCAATTATTTTGCTTGAGCATTACAAGGCAAGGTCAAAGAAAAGCACTATGCGCTTTGAGCATGCCAAAAACAGCAGATCCTCGCTAAGGCATGACTTAACTTGTCCGAACAAGCTGTGCCAAGTAAGAAAAAGACCCCATCCTTACAACTTGGTCGAGTAGCTATAACATTAGGGAAGAGATTGCCGAACTGCATGCGAATTCCGAGCTTTGTCACTTGAGATTTGCCTAAATACACTTGGCAAGAATTTCAAGGAAGTGTTAGCCAGACTCTACGTGAGTTCTGAGCTCCTTCTTGTGAATATTGCATAAGCGTACTTAGTGAATATTTTTCCTGAAAGAGTTAGCCGAACTGTATGCGAGTTTCGTGCTCTGTCCCTCGAGGTTAGCTTAAGCACACTAAGCAGAAATTTCAAGGAAGAGTTAGCTAAACTCTATGTGAGCTCCCACCTCTATCCTGTAAATACTACCAAGTATGCTTAGCAGAAATTTTTGGGAGAAGGTTGCCAAATTCTATGAGAATTTTGAGCTCTGTCCCTCGAGGTTTGCCTAAATACATAGCAAAAATTTAAAGGAAGAATTAGCTGAACTCTACGTGAGTTCCGAACTCTGTCCTATGAATATTAACCAAAGTGTATCCAAACAATATGAACAAGCATAAACAAGCAAACAAGCTACAGAAAGATAGATCATTCATTACAAAATTGTTGAAGATTGTTTGAAGTACAAAAGCTCATTCAAAAGAATGAAAATTATTACAAATATGGGGACAAGTTAGGAGAAGCCCCTTCGGCAGCCACACCGTCCTCTGCTGCTGCTGCGCCACCCTCTGCCATTACTGTGCCATCTTTTGCTGTTTCCTGGCCGAGCTCGCCAACTACCTTAGGGCTCTTCTCCAGGATCTCGTCGTCGTCCTCATCCAGCATTTCTTCCTCATTAAAATCGGGAAGCACGAGTGAAGAATAGACTTGCACTAGTTCGACTGCAGGGGGAGCCACACTCCAAGCTGGGTGTTTAGGGGAGACACCGAGCTCCTTGAAACAAGCCAACCAATCATATTAGAAGATACTAGGGCAAAGGTTGGCCAGTTGATCTTATCAAGGTGGGATACTTGAGAAAATGTGTTGCTGATCACCCAAGACATGACTCACCTAACAGAAGATACGCCGATAATAGACCAACAACAGGTGATATCCAAATTATTCATGGAGGGTTTGGATCAGGAGGATGTTCAATCTCATTCCGAAAAAGGAATGCTAGGGAGGCTAATGGGCGAGTAGAGGAGGAGGTTTTCAATCTCTCCACGCTTATGACCGAAGCTCCCAAACCATCACCTTCACCTTCACTAATGAGGATTTGAGATGCCTGCACCTCCCCCATGATGAATCTTTGGTCGTATCTGCCACGATAGCCAATTTTAATGTGTAGAGGATCCTGATTGACAATGGGAGTTTTGCTGACATTTTGTTCATCTCAACATTTGACAACATGAACATAGGGTGAGATAGGCTCTACTTTTCACACCCCTTTAGTCGGATTTGGAGGGAGCTCAATAAATCCCCTTGTATGGATAAAGTTACCCTTAACCTTGGGAGCAAAACCCCACCAGACTACAGTGTGACAAGATTTCATTGTCGTGGATTGCCCTTCGCTATACAACTCAATCTTAGGTCGCCCCACCTTGGAAAAAATCATAGCCATTACCTTTACCTACCATCTAATGATGAAGTTTCCTACGTCGATTGGGATAGGCCAGGACAGGGGAGACTAGAAAGTTTTCAAGCAGTGCTTCATGACAACTAAGAAAATCAGCCCCACTCTAAAACCCAGAGCCAAATAGCAACTATAGATAGGTGATGCCGAGATGGAGGCGCTGAGAGATGA
>BRYF01000004.1:15640000-15645000 GCA_030159135.1 Actinidia polygama | reverse complement strand
CACCCATAGCAACATTACGCTTTAAAGGTAATAACGAATGACACGAGCATAAGAATAACATAAAGTACCTATCCTTGAGGCGTGTTGTCACGCCCTACAACCCGGCCTATGCAGATCGTGGGCGCATAATGGTCGACGGCTTGCCCGCCAAGGCCAACTTACTTGTCTTCCTGTGCATATTTATTAAAATAATATAAATTCTTCTTTTGCGGAAACGTAATCAAACTGAAAATAATAAAGTGTCACGTCCATACTGTATACAGAGATGTGCCTAAGTTCAACTATTTACATATATCTCATGGCCAAATTAAATTATACATGTCATGGCCGTACATTACTACATAACATAAGGCTCATAGGCCACAAAACTAAATCTACATGACGCCTTCTTCTATGGCTCTTCGGATTGACTACCTGAAATTATTTTTGAAAATGTAAGCTAAAGCTTAGTGAATAATAACAGATGCATGAACGTAAAATACTATGGATCAATTTTATATCATACATATATTATGAAACAAGTGAGCATAACATAACTTTCCTAAAACATTCATTCATAAACTTGATATTTCATAAACATGGCATCACTTGTTTCCATAAACATACATAACATATCATGAAAACATAACAGCTCGGATTAACATAACATGGGACCATATAAGTCGGGTGGCTCTTTAGGCTGAGATATCCCTTGTAGATAATTTATTTTACGTCCCTCATCTACCTTCCAAGACCATTAGGTTAGATTAAGGTCCCACCACAGGGGACCCCGAGTGTCATTATGCATATATTTTTGAACATATTTCAATTGTCATGTAAACCAACATCCATGGGGTTTTTATTCGTAACGTAATATCATAACATATATTTTTGAAGACATGGCATTATATTGAGAACGTAACTTTATTGCGTTGAAAGTATGCAAAACAATTGAATATACTATGTCATGTGTTGAAAAACCATTTTGAAAATACATAGGTTTTGTCCATGGCATCGTGTTACTCATCTTGATTTCCTTGGCTATGTGCCAGATTTGTTGTTCCTACATTCAAAAGAATATAAGGCACAATGTGTCAATACTATGCTCCATAAGATATAAAATAAAAGATTTCTCTAGGCCTAGACCTCGTAATAATGAATCTAGAGTCTTTCTATAGGTAGGCTAAGGGACCTAACTTACGTTGGATAACTAAAATGGTTTAAATTAAAAAGGATCAAAACTGTCTAAAATTGGTCTTAACGTTCGAACAGGGTGTAGGCAGGAGTTTGATTGATCAGTGGCCATGCACTGAAGAAATTGGCTTAGGCGTTCGAACGGGGCGTTGGCAAGAGTTCGATTGGTCACTAGGCGTTGGCAAGAGTTCGATTGGTCAGTGGTCATGCAATGAATGAATTGGCCTAGGCGTTCGAACGGTTCGTTGGCAAGAGTCCGATTGTTCGCAATTTCTCAAGCTCGAATTTTTGTCTTTCTTATTTCATTTTTCAACTCTAATCAAAACCAAACTTAATCAAAGGTCCTATGGTTCAAATACACATTAAAAGGAACAACATAACTCAAAGTGGAGAGAAATTAAACAAGAAAACAAGAGGGATCTAAGATTTAAGTTCAAACCCTAACAATTTTTACAAATTTGGGATTTTTTCAAATCCTACACCCAATTCCTTAACATTGAGCTTCAAGCTCCAAAAATCAAAGAAATTAGGACTCAAAGAGTCATCCAAACTCAACATCCAACCTTCCTAGGTGCATTAACACTAAAAATCCCAAAATCCTAAGTCTACACACACACACACACACACACACACATATATATATATAAGGCTAGGTTCTTACCCTTCTTTGAGCTTAATAGAGTCCTCCAATGGCTTTTATTGGCTTTGATTGAGCTATCCAAGTTCTCATTCTTCTTCCTTTCTCCTCTTCCTCTTCTATTCTCTTTCTCTCTCTATGTATGTGTGTGTGGGTTGTGTATGTTTGGAAGTGTATATAAAATGGGACACATATGGAAATAAGCCCATGTGCCCTCCTCCATGAGGTTTAGTTACAATCTACACCCAATTGGTTAATTTTTGACTCTTATTGGTTATTTGGACCCCTTTGACTCTAAATTAAAATAAAACTATTTATGTTAATTAAATCACAAGTCTTAATTTAAGAAATAATGAGTATTCACGGGTTTGGGGTATTACACGCGTCTTATTGCATTTCACCTCTCGATCCCAAATATCATCCCTTAATAGCAGCTCATGAGAGACGGTGGCCAAATCGGGCATCCCAACATCAGGCAACTCAAATTTTGGATTCTCAACACGGGGAATTCCAAAAATTTTAGTAAAGGTGTCTGGGGTTACTTTCAATTTCTTACCCCTAACTCAACTTATCATTCTTTCTTTTCCTTTATCGGTTACGGACCTATGCTTGATATTAGCCATGAACTCTTGGTATAGCGTGAGAATTGACTCTGCCTTAAAGTTTGCTAGGTTCAACCAATCCCTATTCGTGAAATTCTGTAGAAACCCAAAACCTAAATCCTCGAAGCAGTTCAAATCAAACTCCCTTTCTATCACATCCCATTCCTAACCCACACTTGGTTGTAAAGTTTCTCCTCTACTTTTTCGGTGAATCGAGTATGGTCATAATCTAGGTTGGTTGGTTCTTTCTTCTTTCCTTTGCTTTTTTGGGAACTCGATCCCTTAGACCTTGATGGATTATCTGAATCCCCCTTTATATAGTACGCATATTTGAACAAATACCCTGCACACCATCACAAAAAATGCACAAAAAATATCACAATTGATGCAAATATGCAATGCAAGGTGGTGCCTATGTGGTGTGTGTTTTTCCATGAAATCCAAGAAAAACTACGAATGTGCACAACACAACTTTGTGTGCCAATGTACTTGAAACGGTGTTTATTCACGACAACTAATCCTCCAACAACAATGCCCAACATTTGATTGCCGTGGTAGCCTTTATTTTTTACTTGGGTATTTTATCGTATAAACGATGATTTTATGTATGAATTCATTGAGGCAAAGTCTTTAAAATCCTACCATCAACATCTATGATGAGTTTAGAATGTAATCCCCTCACAAATTGAACAAATTGTTCATTGGGGCATTTCGTCGAACACGTGGTGTGCACCCACTAAACCTAGGTTGTTCATGGAATTTTAAATTATGATTTCTCTTGAGTTTTCTATCCACAATCTTAGGGCAACCCACAATACTAATTTATAAACAAAAGAATATGTGTGTGTTGGTGAAATCATGGACCTAATGACGAAACTTTAAAGAATTTGAATTTTTTTTGAAACCCTAAGTTTTTCTATGAATGGAATCCTTGAATCTAAGGAATTTAAGGTGAATGATGAAAGATTTTACCTTGATTTGATGAGAAAAATGATGAAAGTTGATGGCTTGAAGTCTCTCCCTTGAAATTGCCCAAATCTCTCTCTATCGGGTAAGGATATGTTTGTGTGAAAAAATAACCAACTTAGCCTTATTTAGAGTCGGCCCCTGGGCTTACCGTTCGAACGCTCCCAGTGGCGTTCGAATGGTAAGGTATAAGATGGATACCAACTTATATAATAAAACTCTGTACATTCGAACACTAAGGCTATTTTTTTTCGATTTTTGGTCTCATAGTTTGAATGTTGTATCATGCCTATTTATGGCATTCAAACGCTAAGTATTAATTTTGACTCCCTTTTCCTGATACGCCTTTGTGCGTTCGAACGCTATTGTGTAGCGTTCGAACGTTATGCAATTTTTTTTGAACAAAAATTTAATTACTCTAAATTAAACTACCCTAAAACTAAAATTAATCTACGAAGTACCCCCCAACTAAAGGCGAGCATTCTCCGAAATGTGAAAAAAAAATAAAAATAAAATGACACGACGGGAAAAAATCGAATGGGTGGGACAACATCCTCTCCCCCCAACTAGGGTTAAATTATTCCTAATTTGACTCGACCTAATGATATATTATACAACATATATAAAAGGCATTATTTTGCAATTTACTCAAAAGGTGGTGTGGATCACGTAGATCCACGTACTCGACCTCTCCTTACTCAAGCTCAAGATAGGGGCTTCAATCGATGCCCATTGACTTTAAAAATATTTTCATTTCTAGGGTTCTGAATTTTAATTGCCCTATGAGGTGAGATTTCTCGAACAATGAAAGGCTCGAACCATTTACTTTGAAGCTTTCCCGGAAATAAGTGCAATCGAGAATTGTATAGAATGACCTTTTGACCAACTTCAAAAGATTTACGCAACATATGTTGGTCATGGACGGATTTCATCTTAGTTTTTGAGATTTTTAAATTTTCGTAAGCATCATTCCTTATCTCCTTTAGTTCATTGAGTTGCAAATGTCGTAATGGAGCAGCCTCATCAAGACTCATGTTAAATTGGCAGATTGCCCAATACGCCTTGTGTTCTATTTCAACCAGAAGGTGGCACGCCTTCCTGTACATAAGTCTATACAAAGATGACCCTAAGATAGTCTTGTATGCAGTCCTATATGCTCATAATGCATCTACTAACCTCAAGGACCAATCTTTACGATTAGGGTTGACAGTTTTCTCAAGGACTTGTTTAATCTCCCTATTCGCTAACTCAACTTGGCCTTGCTTTTGGGGATGATAAGGTGTACCAACCTTATGAATCACCTCGTACTTTATCATTAGAAGTCCTATGGGCCGGTTATAAAAGTGGGAGTCACCATCACTAATGATAACTCGGGGCATACCAAACCTAGAAAAAATGTGTTCCTTCAAGAACTTGACCACAACAACATGGTCATTTGTACGACTCGATATTGCTTCTTCCCACTTGCACACGTAGTCTATGGCTACTAGAATATATAGATAAACACACGAATTAGGAAAATATCCCATGAAATCAATACTCCAACAATCAAAAAACTCATGTTTAATGATAGGTCTAAAAGGCATCATGTGCTCCTTAGATAGACTTCCTAAACGTTGGCA
>BRYF01000004.1:15620000-15622500 GCA_030159135.1 Actinidia polygama | reverse complement strand
CCAATTTATCCGGCTCAGATGTGTTCTCATTGCTTAGTATTAAGGTCGCTAAATTAGTTTGTCGCCAATTTCAAAATGGGATGTCGCCAATTTTTTCATTTAATCAGATTAATTCAATTAGATTAATTTTAAACAATTTATTATCGTCGCCAATATGGAGATCGTTGTATCGCCGATTTGATTAATATCTCCTATCTAATTTTTTTTTACTCGCCAAAAAGATGCAAAAATAATTGAGAGTTACATCCTCCGATTATTCGCCAAGACATCTTACTCGCCAAAATTATCTCGCCTGATCATTCTAGTCGTAGTGATAAGGTTTAATGTTTGCCTAAGTTAAGGTAACTTAAATCTATTATATTCACAAAGTTCATCTCACTTAACGATTTTTGTTCGCCAAATTCGTCTTGCCAGTTTCATTAATAATGATGTCGCCAAGTAAAAACATTGTTATTAAAAAGAGATACATGAAGAAGAGACAATATGAAGAAAAAATTACATCTTATTAAAGTCGGAGTTACATTGATCTCGCCATTACAAAAAAAGAAAGAAATCTACATAGAAATGCCTACCGGGGGAAGGGCTATCATTCAACTCCCCTTTCTCCTCCCCTTCATTTTCCTCAGCCAACTCGGCGTCGATTTGGAGGTCTTGTATGTCGAGCTCAAGATGGAGACGCCTGATCTGCTTTTTGCACAAATTGAAGCCCTTGCCGAAGAACTTGGAAGTTATCCATTCCACAGCCTCCTGGAAGTCATTAGAGGATTTGTACTCTTCAACCGCCGATGTCTTGGCAAGGGTCTCCCTCTCCTTAAGTTCGGCCACCTCCTTTTAGAGCCACTCCAGACCGGCGTCACTTCCTTCTTCATCCTCCTCAGCTCCTCGGCAGTGTGCTACTTTCAGCCTAGATCTCGGCAACCTGACCTTTCAGCTCTTTGGCCGCGTTTTGAGCCCGAACCATCTAATCTCGGATGGATCTGGCGATGGCCTATTGGGTCATTGCCTCTTCTCACATCTCCCTGCTGTGGCTAGCTAGATAAGATCCAATCACCACCGCTTGCAAAAAAACAAAACTTATAAGAACAACAAAAAGCATAAGTACGAAATCAATTTAAAGAACTTCGTGATCGCCCGATTGAGGTCCAACTTGCCCATCTATTCCTGATCGGCGGGCAATACGAGCCCTTAAAGGAGCTCTCTACTACCCCGAGATTCTCCAGGACGGAGGCATTAGGCCAGATATTAACCCCAGAGTTAGTCGAGGTCCCTTCTCTAGGGATTGCAGCAGGTGTCGCTGCCCAACTTGACATTGCCTTAGACCTGCTGGAGCCTTAGCAACTGGCCCCTTCTTCTTGGCATCTACCTCTTGTTTGCCCTTATTGGAAGGCGAGATGTCTACGTCTCGTCTCGGGGGAATTTCTCACCGATGACCACGCCCTTCGCCATTGAGGTCATCCCTTTCACCATTTGGGTGAGTTTTTTCATGTCAATCTTTTTTGACATAACTGCAAAAGGAGCGCCAAAATTAGTTAACAGATGAGATGAAATACTTAGAGAGGAAAGAAGTCATTACCATCCGATCTGAGCTCGGGGGACATCCCTGAGTCTAACCAGGCTTCTAAGTTAGAACTCGAGCTACCTGGTTCTAAATCTAGGAAAGGGTGCCGTATTTTCTCCCTAAGAGCATTAATAGTGTCAAATTAGGAAGAAGAGGTAAAATTTTCCTCATACTCTTCCTGATGGTTCGTATATATTCCACTGAGTCATCTTGGGAAGGGTCAAATCGGGAAGAATCATCTCAAAAAATACGGGACTCACCCTTGTCGCTTGCAACATGAGCCGCGTCACCTGCAAATTTATCCTCGGCATTATCCCCTCTACTGGACACCATTTTTTTGGCGTCTAGGGCGAAGTTTCTAAGGAAGGACTTTGAGTGAAGGACGTCTTTGATTAGGTAGAACTGTCCTTGCTTTAGTGTGCCCGAGATCATTTCGAACCTTTTTTGTTTGACCTCGGTCAAATAGGTAACACGTTGCAGCGTTTACCTAAATATGGAGGACACTTGTTAGATAAAGATGGAAAACTTGAAGAGTGAAGGACAACTCATTAAACAAAGATTGACCTGGGGTGTTCCACGACCTCAGGACCCTCGTAACCCCAGGATCTTGGGATAGTCCTCGGGCAAACTCCTAGTTGTCCCCCGAGATGAAGAAACATTTCTTCTTCCATCCCTTGACATTACTAGGGTACCCCTGAGCAAGGTTTTCTTTGTCAAAGTAGAGCCATCCAAAGTCTGGTTTGGGGTTGTTGAAAAGGCCAAACAAGTTCCTCAATTCGTTGAGAGAAAAAGCGAACTTATGAAATAGCCAAAGCACCACCGCGTTGACGACATTTCACCATGCATTGAGGGTGAGCTGAGTGGGGCAAATGTTGTAATAATGTAATATTCTCCTAATAGTGGGGTGAATGGGAAGACAGAGTCTGGCTTGAAAGGAGGCCT
>BRYF01000004.1:15595000-15605000 GCA_030159135.1 Actinidia polygama | reverse complement strand
TTCTTTCTCTCTATTTTCGTATCTCACTCTTTCTTTCTCTCTTTTATAACTTACTTTCCATTCTTTCTGGTGAAGCTGCTGGGCATCTTTTATTCCTAATGTTTGAGAGTTAATTTTGGCATTGTTAGACTTATAGCCTTACACCTTCACATGCACACATGCACGTGTACACACAAGGGCAACAACTCTCTCCCTCTCGTTTAGGTGGCACCCAAACACACTTGTTCACACACACACACGACAACAATACATGCACACACACTCATGTGTACACACACGGGGGATGCTGTCCAGCAGCTTTCTATTTGTTTTTGTTTTTGTTTTTGTTTTACAAACACACATGCATAGCCATGCGCCACTTTTCATGCCTATGTCACCATGTGTTCGCCATGCGTCGCGCCACGTGTCCATAACGTGTCGCATTATCGTGTTTCATTTTCTCCCTAATTTTATAATTTATAAAAATAAAAAAATATTAGTCGCATAAAATTAATTCAGTTATTAATTTAATACTTATTTTTGTGGGTCGGGGTATTACAAATGTGGAAAATAAAATACAAAATAAATATAAATTTATATTATTAGACTATTACAAATTATAAACTATGTAATGAAATAAATAATATAAAAAAATGATAGTGGACCGAGACCAGTGTTCAATACTGTCTCTTTAAAATATAATTCGTCCCATCACTTGGTGCTTTCGGCTAATCAGTGTCTGTCTTCTAGGATGCAACGGTCACGCGTATAGAAATTAGCATAACTTCTCTCTGTTCGGCGAACTTCTTGATGACTCTAATGAAGAATGCCAGAAACTTTCTATTTTTGCCTCACTGATGAACTCTCAAATTTTTATATCATAAACTTGTAGGAAGTGTTGGAATTTATAAACTTTCAAGCTGCAACTGAAGGGTCACGAAATTACTTTATTAGTAACTCTACCATTGAAAATATTAAAACAGCCCCATTAATCAGTAATTACTGTGATTCTTATGGTTGTTATTACCAGTATTGAAAGGTTATGACATTTCAGTTAATAGGAACAAAGTTGGGAGTTATTCTGTAATTAAATATTAAGTAGGATAAAAAGTAATGATCGAATTACTTAGTAAACCCATTGAAACTATTATAACAACTCCATTAACCAACCAATTACTCTAATTCTTATGGTTGCTGTTACCAATACTGAAAAGTTATGACCTTTCAATTGATAGGAATAATGATATGATTTATACTACAATTAATTATTAAACGGCTAAAAAGTAATTGTTGAATTACTCAGTGTATCCCATCGCATCTCACGCACCACATGCAAAGTGAGCCTTTAATAGCGCCACATGCGAAATGCGCGTTTAATAGCGCCACAATGCGCCCATACGAACCTTTATTCTATAAGAATAAAGCTAGGAGTTATTCTATAATTAAATATTAAATGGGCTAAAACTAATTATCGAATTACTCAATACACCTCATTGCCCCCCACGTGCGAAGTGCACCTCTAATAGAGGCACATTGTGCCCACCATGAAAGTTAAGGTCTAATGTGGAACAAGCTCATTTTGTCCATAACTCATTTTTTTAAAACCTTGGTGACTAGTTAGTATTAGCTTCACATATATAAGCACTTTAAAAAAAAATCAAAGCGATGTGAGGCTTTTCATCGTCACCCTCATTTTCCATGTTAATTGTAGCATTTTGGTAAATAATTTTTCATTCAACTCTTTTTTGTTTTGAGAAAATGAATACACTACGATTATCTACTCACAAAGACAAATATATTTTTATACATAGTTTTGTCACGACCCAACCCATTTATACACGTGGGTCCACCCTTACAATAGGTGTCATCATGACCGGCCAGTGAGTCCCACTCACTAAGGCCTACTACTCAACTTAGTTTAGAGATTTCTTTCCATTCAAGATATTTATATTTGAATATAAACAATATGTAAGGAAGCGTATTTAAATAAAATCAGAGAAACAATTACTGTTCTGGCCACAGTTCGGCACAACCGTTATCAAAACTGTATAAGTTCAAAAGAAACTAACGTTCCTATACTGTACATAACATAGGACAACAAAAACTGACTAAGGTTATATGCATTTAGTTGCGCCCCACCTCGTTCTCATTACCTGAAATAGTTACGTACAACTACGTCTTAAGCACTACGCTAGTGTGAGTCAAGTTATATAATACAAACAAGTGCTCATGAAATTATAAAATATCAATTCATTTCAACATAAAATAACTTTAATTTGTTAATTCTTTTTCATTCCATTCATTGGCTTATCAAGGCCCATTTACCTTGATTTCATATTAAGAATTCAAAATTATATTGGATTGATACTTGCGACAAATACACCCGTTCAACGAATACCAGTAATTAGGAAGCAACCCTAACTTAAATATGGCATGATATCACCCATGATCACCTGGCTATGATCCCACCCTTATTATATCACTTCTTGCTATATTCTTTTCCTCTAGCGGTTGGGGCATCGTTCGAGTTATGTGTCGTCTAAATTATATTTTTAAAAGTAATCATTTCATGGCACAATCAAAACATAATATAGCATGCATTTATCCTTAAAAATAATCATATTTCAATGATTCAAACAACACATGCTTTTATCGTAAAATTCATTTTAAGTAAGTAAAATATAACAAGACTCGCCAAAAATACGTTCAAATCTTTCTACGCACTATGAGCTAACGTTCTAAGAATTCGAGTCCTACATTTAATCTTAGAATTGTTAGACTTAACTGTCTCATGGATATGAATAATATACTAAATTTAAAAAAAATCAAGTTTTAAAAAATATTTAATAATTCGAATTAATTTTTGTAGAATTTTCTACAGTCAGTTGGTTTATTATTTTTATAAAATTACTCAGAGCTAATTTAACTCTAATAATTTTACATAATATACTAAACACATATATTTATCTACAAAAATATCATAAGTTTTTAAAACTTCAATAAATATTCAAAGTTTCTGCACATAAGTTTTATTAACAGTAGCTTTGTTTATAAATATTTTAGACATTAAAAATAGTTTATAAATTTATGAAATTAAATACTTAATAACTAAACATATATACATATCACATATAAAATATTTATAATTTTATAACATGTGACTATTTTTATAAATTTCGCAACTTTCTGTTCAAAATATTTTTTCTAATTTTGAAATTCATATTGCATGTCAATTTTAGATCATGTAGAGTCTGAATTTGAAATAAAGTTCTGAATAAAAGTTTTATATAATTTTACCAGATTTTCAACTCAACTTAAATCAAGTAATTTGGACATCGTATGAGAAAGTTATGATAAAAATACGATTCTGTGTTCCAGTAATAAAATAAGGTTCCGACTTATTCGAATTTTGATTTTAAAAATACGTATAAATATGATATTTTTGGAATATTTAGTGAGTTTAAATTATACTAGATATGATATTCGATAGTAAGGCTTAAAGTAGGATAAAATATCAAAGAAAGAAAAGGAAATTATAATTTATCTCACTGAATAGCAGGAGTAAATTTTAGGTATTGACTTTGTTACTATTTTCTTTTTCTTCCTCTACTTCTCTCTTTTCCTCTTTTCTCCGGAGTTTTCTTTCTCTAAGCTTTCCTTCTTTTTCTCTTTTCCTAATTTCTTTTTTTCTCTTTTCTCTCTTTCTCTAAGTGCAAGGCTGTTACACTGAGCAACATCTAACACTTTTAAGTGGCTTTGCTGCCAGGAAGTATGCTGGCTGCTGCGTGTATTTTAGTCCACTAACAATAGGCAACACTTGACACATACACACACGGGGACAACTCCTGTACAGTAGCTCCCTCTCATTTTTATGTGTCACACACACATGCGCGCACACACACGGACATCATACACGCACACCCTCACACCCTCATGCGTGGTGACACGTGTCACCATGTGTCTCTCATGCACGCACCCACATGTCTACCGTGTGTCTTGCATTTATGTTTTATACCTAATTATGGAGTTATAAATATACATAATTTATTGCAAAAATATTAATTGCGTTTAAATTAAATAAAATTAATTTGGTTACTAATGTAATACTTGTTTTCGTGGGTCAGAGTATTACAAGTTTAACCCTTTTAGTAATCAAAATTCACCTAAAAATTGAGATCAAACTTAACTTTTTTCAATCATGGCATGTTTGGCTGACGGATTTGGAGGGGGATAACTTTTTCTCCCGGATAATTTTTTTCCCCCAGCGTTTGACTGACGGATATGGAGGTGGATAATTTATGCCCCCGGATAATTTATCCTCCAGCAGGTGGATAGAGGCAGATAATTTTTGGGTGGCCTAGACTCTAACTAAAAGTTATCCTGAGAGATAAGGGGAGGGGAATAAGAAAAATATATATAAAGAGAAACAAAATGTATATTTGTATTTTTATATATAGAGAGAGAAATAAAATATATATTTTTAATATCTAACTATTTTATATTTTGTTTCTTTATATATATTTTCTTCCTTATCATCAACCCTTATCCACCTATTATAAAAAATATCCAAACAAAATTAAAAATTATCCCCCTTTAAAAATTATTCCCCTCCCATATCTTCCAGCCAAACGAGCCATAATAGATTTTTCATTGTTTGATGATTTTACCTTTTGAAGGCACGACAGGACTCTCCTTTATTTTTTCTCTCTTTGTAGTTTCCCATACCCATGCACACATCCACATGGCCCCCAATACTCATTTCTCTCTCCTCCAACAGTCCTGCTCTGCCTCCCACTTTGAACCAAAACCAATAAGCCAACTGCGGCACTCCCTCCTCTCCGCCGCTATCTACGACAGCTTTGTGTCTCAACTAGAATAATTTGATCAAAGAAAATTAGTGAAACAATCATCATAGCAATATTAATCTCTGATAAATTGATTCCTCATTGCATTTTTTTTAACTTGGTAAAAAATACATAAACCCAAACTTGGTGAATCTTCAATTCAAATAAATAGTTTCCAAAAGGTTCACAATAACTTGTTTAATAAAACCCAATCTGGAATCTAGATTCATTTGGTGTTTTGCAAAGGTGGATTTGAATAGTAATTTTTTGGGGGTGGGGTTGGGGGTTGGGGTTGGCTTCGAACAGATCCAAACAGTGGTGGCTCATCTGTTGATCTATAGTCAACGTTGGCAAGTGGAAGAGCAACTTTTGTCGGAGTTCTTTAAACTTGGTTAAGGTGGAAGTTGAAGGCTATATATCGGTGAAGAAGAAGAAGAAGAAGAAGAAGAAGAAGACAAAGAAGATGATCGAAACTATGACTATGAAGTTGCGCGGTCAGAGATTAGGAGGACGATTGAGATTTCGGTTTTGTGATCGGAGAATGGAGATAAAGGAGAGAAGCGACAGAATTGGCCCACTTTTTCACATTTTCTTTTTACTCGTTTTAGTGATAGAAAATGACAAGGTAAAGCCTGAATCTGTCATTAAGGAGAGATGAGAGGACAAAACTACACTACTGTTTATGGCAATAACAAATCACGTTGTCGCGTGGAATATAACAAACAATATATGGACGAAAAAAAATGGATTCTAAAAAGAAAAGGGGGAACAACACTTTGCCAATGGATTGATTCCCACTTTGGCACTGAAGTTTGCAATAAGACCACTCACTCACTCCTAATTTTGGGTTAGAGTTAGGGTTAGTGTATGGGATACATTATACAACTATAGATTCTGACTTTACTATAGCAAGCACTGTCATCGAGGTATCGTTATGAAGCAAGTTCGGTGGTCTCTAGCGTCGGAGCTCGATCGAGACACCACCGAATACAGGCACTGTCCAAGCAAAGGTTACCATTACTTCCGAGCTGTTGCTATTTAGTAAGCTCGATAGAGTAATTGCATCGGAGTTTGGATGAGGGGCAACGGTCGGCGGTGATCCCGAAGTATGTCAAGGGACAGAAGATAATTTGCACGGCGAATCTTCTTCTGACAGCCTCCTTGCCCAAAATGAGTCGTCGACAACATGATGACAGGCTACCATCCATGCCCTAGGAGCATGTCTGGGTCAGCCGCCTAGTTGCTGACACAACAGTCGGCGCGTTCGAGCACGCGTCAAGCTATGACATATAAATTCAGCATTTATTTCTCTAAAAGATACGCGAATTCAGTCCTAAGAAATACATGCTCTCCCTCTCTCTACATACATTTTTTGGTCATCTAACTTGACCGTCGAAGAGACGTTTTCCGAAAATAGCTCCAGCGACTGATCTTACTATTTTTGTGTTGCAGCTAGGCCCTTACCGATTGGTGACTGACTGCAGCCGCTTGCACCGCTGCAAGACCACCGTACGTGTCTATCCTTGATTTCTTTTCTCTCATCTTCTAAACTCACACCTCATAATTGGTGTCATTTGTGGGCAATCGATTGTAGACATTTGCTAGGCAAGTTCTAATGGCATCATAAAAAAGTGACTATTTTAGCAGTCGAGAAACTCGCAAGGAGCCCCCTCGTGCTCCCAGAACTCTTGGAGGCAGAGTGGCTAAACTATTGGACGATGCCCAGAGGAAGGCTAAGGCCAAGTCTAGACAAAATCCAAGTCAGTTGCTCCTTGAGGGAGAAGACAGCCGGGAAATCAACATCAAATGCATACAAACCTAGTTAGCCAAAATGACATAGATCTGGGTTGACAACAAACTAATGAAGCCGACCTAAGCGGTAGAAGCTAGAGTTGTCAAACGGGTTGGGCTGCCTGTGGGCCGCCTGAGCCCAGCCCGAGCCCGAACCGAACAGTCCAAAGCCCAAGCCCGAGCCTGAGCCCGAGCCCGAGCCCACTAACGAACGGCCTCGGGCTTTTCATTAAAATCAAGCCCGAAAGCTCGAATGGACTTGAGCTTGAATGGGCCCGAGCCCGAATATTTGCATGTAGTGAATATATATATATATATATATATATATATATATATATATAATAGGATAAATTTTTGTTCTAGGAAAAAGGACAAAGTGCTAGCTAGGAAGTGGCCACACATTGACAGACTAGTAGAGAAGGATTTGAGAAGTAGACGTGCTAGGCATTCAAGTATGAATGACAAGTTGGCCACTTTGTTTGTCTACAAACAGAAATTCAAAAATAGAAATTGAAAAATTCTATTGAATAACAAGTTGAATGAAAAGTTGGCATTCAAGTATGAATGACAAGATAAAAGATATATGTTCAAAATTCAGCTTTGTTTGTCTCCAAACAGAAAATCGAAAATAATACTTTCACTCATTCAATCCTAATGAATTTGAAAGCATTGTACAAAAATAAGTTAGGCTCCTTCTCCAATTCACAGAATCATAAAATCATTTTTAGACTAAGCTAAATTACAAAAATTAACAGTCCAGATTCAACATGTTTTGAAAAAAATAGTGTTTTCTGAAAATCTACCCGATCGTTGAAGCTCAAACTAATTTTACCTGAAAGGTTACATATAAATATAACTTTAGATATAATCTCTTCTCAAAAGTTGTGGCTTCTTTCCTTCCTCACTCCCTCTCACTCTCTGTATGGATGAAAAATAGACGGTGAAGAGAGAGAGTGTGTTGGCTTATCTCTTCATTTATGCTGAATTGGGAGAATAAAGATTAATATGTCATTGGTTGCATTTTTTAGATGTATTAAGTGTCACACCCCGCAACCCGGTCTATGCGGATCGTGGGCGCATGATGGTTGGTGGCTGGCCCACCAAGGCCTACTTACCTTCGTCCTGTGCATACTCATTAAAAATGATATAATTTTTTTGCTTTAGCGGAAGCGTCATAATACTGAAAATAAGAAATATGAGGTGCGCATAATGTATACAGAGTTGTGCCTAAGTAATTAAACTTTACATACATAATAAGGCCAACTTTAATTATACATACATGATATGGCCAATACCGCTACATAATATAGAATCTAGTCTATCGAAAAAATACATATAGCTCTTGGGCCACAAGACTAAAATCTGCACGTCAACTTCTTTCTTTGGCTCTTCGGTTTGACTTCTTGAAAAGGTTTTCAAAAATATGAGCTAATACTTAGTGAATAACAACCAATGCATGAACATAAAATATCATGGATTATTTTTATATGATACATATGTCATTAACATAAAGTATGCGAGCATAACATAATTTTTCTTGAAACATGGATTTTCATAAACTTGAAACTCATATAGACATGGCATAACATGCTTTCGTAAACATACATAACATATCATAAAAGGTGTGACAACTCGGCATAACATGATGACCATAGAGGTCGGATGGCTCTTTAGGCCGGAGATATCTCGATTGTAGAGTAAACTTATTTCATGTCCCCCACTCTACCATAGGACTATTAGGCTAGATTAAGGTCCCACCACGAGGAACTCCGAGTGTCATTATGCACAAATACTTTGAACATATTTCATTTTTCATATAAAACACATCGATGGGATTTTCATTCACAGCATAATAATATATCATATATTTTGAAGGCATAACATTTATATCGTAACATAATCATTTTATGCATTGAAACATGGAAAATAATTGAATATACAATAGTATGTGTTGAAAATATTTTGAAAGTACATAATTTTGTTCATGGCATTGTGTTACTCACCTGGGTTTTCTTGGGTCGGTGCTAGGGTTTGGGTTTGGCGTTCCTACATATAAGGTAAGGACACATCATTACTATATTCGATAATGCTAAATTAAACAAATCAAAGTAATACTAATCCCCGATTTGACCCAAGATACCCTCGCTCTAGATCAAGACTCTTTAAACATGGGTCTAAGTCTCCCATTAGGTAGGTTAAGATTTAACATACTTTGGCACGAATAAAAATATCTTAGAGAAAAAGGACAAAACTATTTGAAAATGGCATTGGCGTTTGAACGCTAGGCTTTGAACAGTGGTCGTTTGAACGCTGGGTTTTGGCATTCGAACGCTAAGCTTTGCAGGGGACAGGAATAGTAACTGGTCTTTATAATTTTTCCAAAACTTTCTATAATTCAACTCCAATCCTTTCAAGGCTTTTAGGATACAATTACTAACTCAAAGAGGTCATAATAACTAAAAAAGAAAAGTAAACTAACCATTAGATCTTAAGGGATCTAAGAATAAAACAAACCCCAAACCATAACTATTAAATTTGGGGATTTTGTAACCCATGCTCAATTCCACTTGAATCAAGCCTTAATACTCGTTGTATAAGCCAATTAAGACTCAAGGGAGTCTCTCTATTCAATTTCAAACCTTAGATACTTGACCCACACATACATGTATATCTATTTTTACAAATGAAGGTTTTACCTTCTTTCTCCAAGCTTCCTTGAGGTTCACAATAGTTTTCTTTGGCCTTGAATGAGATTTCCATTCCCCTTTCTCTTCATTTCTCTTCTTTTCTTTTCTCTCTTTTTCTGTCTCTCTCTTCGTGCGGATGTGAGACATATGGAAAATAATCCCATGTGGCTCCCCTCATTTTAATCTGGTATTCCCTTTTTATTTTTTATTTTTTTTATTTTATACTCTTGACGTTCGAACGACATTCTTAGTGTTCGAACGCTAAGAACAATTTCGCACGCAGCGTTCGAACTCTGAGTTCGAACGCTCTGAAGACTTGAAACTATTTGGCTTTGGTATTCGAACGCTCTCTTTAGCGTTCAAACGCTAAGAAGAAAACGTAAAATGGAGCTACTGAAAGCATGAAATCTGTCACAGGCGGTAGTGTTCGAATGCTCTCTTTAGCGTTTGAATGGTAAGAATGATTTTGGGTTTAGCGTTCGAACGCCCCTCCTAGCGTTCGAACGCTAAAAAGAAAACTGGGCAGAAATGAAACTGAAGTTTTAAGGATTCTTAACTTAGATTTCATCCCTCTAACTTAATATTTAGCCTTATTAATCGGCATACGGATCATAATTTACGTATTTAACTGATTTGGAGTGTTACATTATCCCCTCCTTTATAAAAGTTTGTCCTCAAACTTGGCTAACGTCATAATCT
>BRYF01000004.1:15587500-15590000 GCA_030159135.1 Actinidia polygama | reverse complement strand
CTTCGTCTTGTGCATACTCATTGAAAATGATATAAATTTTTTGCTTTGGCAGAAGTGTTATAATACTGAAAATAAGAAATGTGAGGTGCGCATAATTTATACAGAATTGTGCCTAAGTAATTAAACTTTACATACATAATAAGGCCAACTTTAATTATACATACATCATATGGCCAATATCGCTACATAATATAGAATCTAGTCTATCGACAAAATACATATGGCCACAAGACTAAAATCTGCACGTCAACTTTTTTCTATGGCTCTTCGGGTTGACTTCTTGAAAAGGTTTTCGAAAATATAAGCTAATGCTTAGTGAATAACAACTAATGCATGAACATAAAATATCATGGATTATTTTTATATGATACATATGTCATTAACATAAAGTACGTGAGCATAACATATTTTTTCTTGAAACATGGATTTTCATAAACTTGAAACTCATATAGACATGGCATAACATGATTTCGTAAACATACATAACATATCATAAAAGGTGTGACAACTCGGCATAACATGATGACCATAGAGGTCGGATGGCTCTTTAGGCCGGAGATATCTCGATTGTAGAGTGGACTTATTTCATGTCCCCCACTCTACTATTAGGACTATTATGCTAGATTAAGGTCCCACCACGAGGGACTCCGAGTGTCACTACGCATAAATACTTTGAACATATTTCATTTTTCATATAAAACACATCGATGAGATTTTCATTCACAACATAATAACATATCATATATTTTGAAGGCATGACATTTATATCGTAATATATTCATTTTATGCATTGAAACATGGAAAACAATTGAATATACAATAGTGTGTTGAAAATATTTTGAAAGTACATAATTTTGTTCATGGCATTGTGTTACTCACATGGGTTTCCTTAGGTCGGTGCTAGGGTTTAGGTTTGGCGTTCCTACATATAAGGTAAAGACACGTCATTACTATATTAGATAATTCTAAATTAGATAAATCGAAATAATACTAATCCCCGATTTGACCGAAGATACCCTCGCTCTAGATCAAGACTCTTTAAACAAGGGTCTAAGTCTCCCATTAGGTAGGTTAAGGTTTAACATACTTTGGCACAAAAAAAATATCCTAGAGAAAAAGGACAAAACTATTTAAAAATGGCCTTGGCGTTCGAACGCTAGTTCTGGAGTTTGAACGCTAGGCTTTGAACAGTGGTCGTTCGAATGCTGGGTTTTGGTGTTCGAACGCTAATCTTGTGTATAGTGACCGTTCGAACACTGGGTTTTGGCGTTCGAATGCTAAGCTTTGCAGGGATAGGAATAGTAATTGGTCTTTACAATTTTTCCAAAACTTCCTACAATTCAACTCCAATCCTTTCAAGGCTTTTAAAATACAATTACTAACTCAAAGAGGTCATAATAACTAAAAAAGAAAGTAAACTAACCATTAGATCTTAAGGGATCTAAGAATAAAACAAACCCCAAACCCTAACTATTAAATTTGGGGATTTTGTAACCCATGCTCAATTCCACTCGAATCAAGCCTTAATACATGGTGTATAAACCAATTGAGACTCAAGGGAGTCTCTCTACTCAATTTTCAAACCCTAAATACTTGACCCACACATACATGTATATCTATTTTCACAAATCAAGGTTTTATCTTCCTTCTCCAAGCTTCCTTGAGTTTCACAATGGTTTTATTTGGCCTTGAATGAGCTTTCCAAGTCCCCTTTCTCTTCCTTTCTTCCTATCCTTCTTCCTTGCTCTTCTTTTCTCTTCTTTCTTTTTCTTTCTCTCTCTTAGGGCGGGTGTATGTGTAATGTGTAATGTGTAATGTATATGGGTATATTTGCTGAGACATATGGAAAATAATCCCATGTGGCTCCCCTCATTTTAATCTAATGTTCCCTTTTTATTTTTATTTTTTTTTCATTTTATACTGTTGGCGTTCGAACGCCATTCTTAGCGTTCGAACGCTAAGAACAATTTTGCACTCAGCATTCAAACTTCGAGTTCGAACGCCCTAAAGACTTGAAACTATTTGGATTCTGTTATAGGCTTTGGCGATCGAACGCTCTCTTTAGCATTCGAACGCTAAGAAGAAAACGTGAAATAGAGATATTGAGAGCATGAAAATTGCCACAGGCAGTAGCGTTCGAACGCTCTCTTTAGCGTTCGAACGGTAAGAAGGATTTTGGGTTTAGCGTTTGAACGCCCCTTTTAGAGTTCGAACACTAAGAAGAAAACTTAGCAGAAATGAAACTTAAGTTTTAAGGATTCTTAACTTAGATTTTATCCCTCTAACTTAATATTTAGCCTCATTAATCGGCATATGGATCATAATTTACTTATTTAACAGATTCAGGGTGTTACATTAAGTTATAAAGGAATTGAATGGCTTTGATTAAAGGTTAATTAGAGACTAAACAAGGTTTTAATTTTGAGCTTAGTTAAATTTTGATTGAATCCCTATTGTGTTAATATATTCAAAAGACAAATTCCTTAAATTAAGGAAAAAG
>BRYF01000004.1:15557500-15560000 GCA_030159135.1 Actinidia polygama | reverse complement strand
AGTTGACTAAGGCTGATTTAAAGCCAACCCGAGCTCCGTTAGTCAAGATCAATGCTAAGGCTCACTAGCCCTTGGGAACCATGACCTTCAAAGTCCGAATCGGTTCCCAAGAGCTAGAGATCGAATTTGTAATAATTGATATTCTTTGTCCCTATAATGCGATCGTTGGTCGAGATTGGCTTCACATGATAAAGGGAGTCGCCTCCACACTATATCGGGTCATTAAATTTTCTACCCTTAGGGGTGAAAAATGCTTTATAGGGATCAAGTTGTCGTCAAGCAGTGTTACCTGACCACACACAAAAAAAGCTATAAAAGAAGTGTAGTTCGTGAAGAAGCGGATGGTGATGTTAGAAAACATCGACAAAATTCCAAAAGACAAAGTAGTGAAGGACCTAGTTCAATATGAGCTCGATGAGCCAAGCTTAGACTATTTCTTTCTTGTTGGATCGAACATAAAGGAGCAGGAGAGAACCGAGCTCATCGAGTGCCTAAAAGCAAACGTCGAGGTCTTCGCGTTAACACCGTACAAGATGTCGGGCATTAATCCAAGCTTCATCAGGCACGAGCTCAATGTCATGTAAGAATCTCGGTCTGTGAAGCAACGGGGAAAAAATTAGCGGCGGGACAAGTCAACGCGGTGATAGAGGAAGTCGAGAACCTAAAAGAGACAAATCACAGAACTTACCAATTAAAAGAAATGTTTTATCTAATAATTCAACATACATTTGGCATCTAAAACTTGATCATATTAATTTAAAAATGATTGATAGATTAGTTAAGGAGAGCCATTTGTCCTCTTTGATTATTCAACCTTTACCAGCTTATGCATCATATTTTTTACAAAGGGTAATACATCTAAATGTGTATTAGAGTTAGTTCATACAAATGTGTATGGACCCCTAAATGCAAGGTTATAGGGGCTTTAATTATTTTATTACTTTTATTGACGATTACTTAAGGTATGGTTTCGCTTATTTATTACATCGTAAGTCCGGAGCATTTGAAAAGTTTAAAAGAATTTCAAGCAGAAACAAAGAAGTAATTAGATAACATAAAGTCACTTCGATCCGATCGAGGTGGCGGGTACCTCTCTAGTGACTTTAATAAGCATTTGTTGAATAATGGAATTTTATCCTAGTTATCAGCACCAGGCATGCTTCAGCAGAATGGTATGGTTAAAAGAAGAAACTGAACTCTTTTGGATTTGGTGAGATCTATAATAAGTTATTTTGATCTACCAAAATTCTTGTGAGGATATATTTTAGAAACAACAACTTATATTCTAAACTCAGCTCCAACTAAGTCTGTCCCTAAGACTTCTGTAGAGTTATGGATTGGACGTAAGCCTAATTTACAATATTACAGGATATAGGGTTTTCCAGCGTATGTACTTAAAGAAAAGACTGAGAAGTTGAAAACTAAGTCAGAATTATATTATTTCTTAGTATATCCTAAAGGAACTAAAGACTGGTTATTTTATAATCCCATATAACAAATAGTATTAGTAAGCACTAATGCTATTTTTTGTAAGACAATTATATAATGGACCAAAAGCCTGATGAAGATTTAATGTCAGGGAGTTATTTGATACTCTCATAGAGCCATTAGTAGAAAGTTCTAATCCAGTGTAGAATGGTTCAGATACTACTTTTTCACCACCTTTAGATACACTGGAGCCACGTCCTAGTAAGAGGTTTGTTAGGGCTCATGATAGGTTCATGTTCTTGGGAAAGGCTAACTCTGATGAACATGATTTGGATCCCAATAACTACAACGAGGCCATTTTTGATAAAGATTTTGAGAAATTGGCAAAATGCTATGAAAGCTAAAATGGAGTTTATGTACTCTCATCATGTCTAGGAACTTGTGGAACCTGCTACCAATATTAAAAACATTGGTTGTAAGTGGGTCTATAAGAGAAAAAGAGGACTCGATAATTCGGTAAAGATTTATAAAGCTAGATTGATAGTCAAATGATTTACGCAACAGCAATGAATTAATTATGAGAAAACTTTTTCACTAGTCGCCATGCTTAAGTCTATATGAATTTTATTGTCCATTGTATCACATTTCGATTATGAGATTTGGCAAATGGACGTCAAGACTACCTTTTTGAATGATAATCTTGAGCAAGACGTCTGTATGATGCATCTAGATAGATCTACAGCTAAGGGATAAGATCATAGGGTATACAAGTTGCATAGATCCATTTATGAACTTAAACAAGCTTCCTATAATTGAAGCATTCGTTTTGATTAGGCAATAAAGCCTTTTGGTTTTGAATAAAACACGGATGAGCCATGTGCATATAAGAAGTGTGAGCGAAGCGTGGTGATGTTTTTAAATTTATATATAAATGATATTTTACTCATTGGGAATGATGTAGAGGCGTTATTTAATGTAAAAATCTGTTTGGCAAATTATTTTGATATAAAAGACTTGGAAGAAGTAAGTTGCATTTTAGGAATCAAGTTTTTGTGAGATCGCAGGAATAAGA
>BRYF01000004.1:15550000-15552500 GCA_030159135.1 Actinidia polygama | reverse complement strand
ATAAGTAATTGTATTGGCACGGTTGTGCACAATGCGTGTTAAGGACCCATCAACAACCATACAACAGTGTTGTGCACCGTCTCAATCTCATTGATTGCCTTGGTAATCTCCAACCTCGCTGGTTCAGACAAAACCAACCAATCGTAGAACCACTTGAATTTCGCTAAAGCTTGAAATGTCTTGGGGTAAGCATCCAAGTCAGGCTCCACTCCCCCTACATTCGTTAGCTTCTTCTCTTTGTCGAAGAAGGAGATCATATTTACACCATAACTCATTTCCTCCTCCTCATAGTACTCAGCGAACTAAGTTTGTCTTTTGTTGTCCTCATTTATAAAGCTTCTATGAATCAGCATTGACACATCCTTTCCCTTATCCTGGTAGTTTAGATAGGGGACCTTCCTCACATCATCGACTTTTTTCTCCTTGGCTTCAGCTCCTGCGCCTTTACCTTACACTGGAACATATTGCGCAAGGTCTAACAATTCGCAGTACTATGCCTCTTTATCTAGTGACAAACACAATAGTCAAGGCCATCTCCATCCTTCTTTGGTGGAAACACCTCCACTTGACGTAATATAAGTTGCCCATCAGCCACCAACTTTTTCACTAGAGCTTTTACTTCTTTGATTGGGCAAAGTTAAGGAGATGGATCATCAAACTACTTCCAAGGCCTCTTGCTCTTACTCTTCTCCTCTATGACTTCTACTTTATAAAAGGGGAAGTGGCATATACATAATTCGTCGTGCGAGACCTAGGCTTCCATGGTACAGACTTCATCGGAATACGAATAACTGGTTTTAGGTTCCTCACAGCCTCCATCAACTGCGTGAATGTCACGAAGTTCAAGGTCACCAAAACTCACACAAAGTTCCATCAATACAAACTCGTACTAAATATACCACACCGACTGGTTCATGACAATCAGCCTTATCTTGGAAACATCTTTATGTAGTTAATCACATCATCCCCCAATTTGATGACTCTCTCAGCGACTTGAAAAATTTTGGCCATAAATTTGGTAACCATGTCCTCCCAACTTGACACATATTATGGAGCTAAATTAACATACCGAGTATAAGATCTATTGGTGAGAGACTTAGAGATTTCTCTCAACCAAAAAACATGGTTCTCTCTAGAAGGACTTAGCATTTCAATGAATTTAACGATGTGCTTTTATGCATTGCCATTCTTTCCATTAAACTTATGGATTTTATGGGTGCTATATCCCTCAGGGTAAGGGGTTTGGACGTTTGGGTTAGGTAAGATGGGTATATTATGCATGTAGCACTCTTGATGAATCAAAGCTTGCAATAAGGTAAGAGGTTGGATTTGCAATAATTTTTTGAATTGTAGGATTGGGATTGGGGTTTGAAGTAGAAACAATAATAGATGGGTGGTTGTTTGGGGTTTCAAACTTCAAAATTGAGAGACAAGCAAGTTGAGCTTGATTTAGAGTTGGGTTATGCATTTTGCAGGGGTAGTATCTGGTTTGTTAGTGTTGTTCGTTTTAGTTGGTTGTGGTGGTGATGATAGGGGATTATTGGTGGGTGGATTTTGGGCTTGGTGTCAGTTCTGGGCCTACAGAGGGCCTTGAACAAGCAACACATCAGTTAAAACGCGAATTGCATTCAATATCTCATTCTGAGTATATGAATGGCTTGCAATGCCTCGATAGTTATATCAACCTGCATAGGCCTTCTAGTCGAGGAGGTGTGGCTATAAGCTTCTCTCATTCCTTCTCTACTACCACATTCTCTTTCCACCATGTCTAGTCGAGCAATCTGCCTACCACTTCTCAAACTAGCCATTCACAAGTCCTTCTCCCAAATGGAGTCACCTTAAGACGTGGATGTTTGTACATGTATGTCACTAGAGAGGTAAGAATTTGCAAATAACTTTTGTTGGGATGAATGGAGAGTGATCAAAGATTAAAGTACATGCCTGAGTAAAGCCAGAAACGAGAGAAAAGATAGTAGAATTAGCTTTAATCTCAAGTTGCTCAACAAAACTCAATCTCTTGTGCAAAATGCACTAAGTGTTGGGAGTTAGCTTGGATGCCAAGGCATGAATGCCTTGTGCCATGTGACACCTAGACCACAAATGTTTTTTCCATGTGCCCTCATGGACCACATGGAGAGCAACTACTTCCCCTAAGGATACAAATATAATCTTTTGTTTTCATAAATTCTAGAAATCATTATCCACGTAATTCAAGTATCACGTGGGGGAAAATATTCTCATTCAAGCCTTACTGAAGCCACAACAAATGACTTACGAGTGCTGCGATAGTTTTGCAACTCGAGCCAACACCTAGCGATCCTCTATACTTGGCTTCCAGACCATATCTCTCGATTCATCTCGCTTGGACCCGTGACGCAACACTTAGGCCACACCATGATCGCGCACCAAGCCTTTAGGAGCCCCCCTCAGCTCTGCTTGAACGACAAGGGCAGTTCCTTGAATTTGGTTTACACGAAGGAAGGAGTTCCTTTAATTGCAG
>BRYF01000004.1:15485000-15487500 GCA_030159135.1 Actinidia polygama | reverse complement strand
TTTGTACTTACCAAGAATGGAATGTATGTAGGAAAGGGATACATGAGTGATAGGTTCTTCAAAATGAATGTAATGACAATTGTCTCTAAGATGAATGAAATGAAAAAAAGTATCTTCTTCTTATTTTCTTGAGTTTTCTCATTTATGGCATGGTCGATTAGGGTATGTGAATTATAATTCCTTGCATAGACTTATACATTTGAATTGTCTACCTAAATTTGATATGAAACCAAATCATAAATGTGAAATTTATATAGAAACAAAAATGACTACAAAATCATTTCCAATTATTGATAGGAGTACAGAACCTCTTGCATTAGTTCATAGTGATTTATGTGATTTTAAATCTATACAATCTAGAGGAGGCAAAAAGTACATTATAACTTTTATTGATGATTATTCTAGATATTATTATGTGTACTTGTTGAGAAGTAAGGATGAAGTTTTGGATGGTTTCATACTTAATAGGACTGAGATACAAGAAGGAATTTAGTTAAACACTCGAGGCAATGACAAAATCAAAATCACAATGCGTACCTTCTTATTTTTCTTAGGAGGAGGGATAGCTTCTTGTGTTGATGCCTTAGGGGAAGGAAGAGCTGTTAACAAAAAGCATGAATTTCAGTTCAGAAACATTTCAAATTTGCAAGTAAGCAGAAAAAAGTAAATCACGTACCTTTTCTCATTTTGACAGGTGATTGTGTAGGAGTTGGAGAGGCCCTGGCTTGGCCTTTTTGCTTTTCAGAAGGACAACCTTACTAGTGGAGGCCTGGTTCACAGAGGCCTTCCTAGAAGAGACCTAGCCAGGAGAGTTATACTTCTCCCACCAATCTTCGAACATAGGGGTAATAGCCAGGTTTTCATCAAATTTAACAAATTCAAATTTTTCCCACAATTTCTCAAAATGGGTAACGGCTTTCTTAACTAACTCTACACTCCTAATAAGCTTATTCTCTAGGGATTTGTTTTTGGTGGCACAAGGAGGAATGGGGATAAATTGCGTCAATCCGAACTATTGGGCAAATTAGGCTACATATTGTGGTAGAAATTTGGAATGAGCAACCAACAGTCAAAATTGCTCGAGAAGCTCGGTGCTAACCTCGGTGACCTGCGCAAGGAAAAAAGTTACCAACTGGAGTGAGGCTGTTACAAACTCCTCCGATATGGAGATGAGATTGATATAATTGAATAAACGAAGCTTAAGAGAGATTGTATAGAAATCGCTCAAAGAGTGAGAATACAGTTACCTCTTTTCTCATGGATGGTGAGCGGCCTTTTATAGATGAAGAATTTACAGTTATGCGAGAAGATCACGGCGTAATCATTAGATAACAAAATAAGGAAGTTGTGGCTGAGGATCGCGACGCAATAGGAGGAGAATGCCAAACAGAGATAGCACTACAGCTGTAGGAGACTTAGTGGAGATGGAGTCTTAAGTTCATCAAATCCTTAAAGTGACGGGCGAGATTAACTAGCTTGGGATATGGGATGTGAGAACTTGTAAAGGATGTGGACGATCTTCTAGGAAATCCAAGCTTATATGAATGACAACCAAGTGAGATATGGCGACATGACGTCTCGGCGACATGTTCACCTAAGGTCTTCAGTAGGTGAAGATTTTACCCCTCATCAATTGGCCCCCACTTGAGATGCCGAGGTGAAACACTAGGCATCATCGAGTAACAAATCACGGAGTGTTGATAGGTGACATAAGCACGCAATGATGGCATGCCCTTATAGGTTGACTCGTGGAGGTGCATTGATGATAGAGTGACCCTTCACTTGTGAACGGAGGCTCTAACCTCAGTATGCGAAGCGTCATGCGATCTTGGCCCTTCGTTCTCTTATAAATAGGGAGCTCTCCCATACTTCTTACTCTTTTGTTTCCTTCATTCTAGAATTGTTGCTCTTGCTCTGACGTGATTTCATTCACTTTGCCCCTTGCTTAAGCTATGCAATAAGTACTAATCATCTGCTTTTAGTTTTGAGCCCTTAGTTTATGTCCGACAATGTAGACGTAGGACACTTAGAAAACACCCTTCCATCTTGGATATCAGACCATTTAAGAGAACAGTCTTATATGACGACTGAGGTCACCCAATACCCCTCATCTCTTATAGAGGATTCTTTTCATAGTGAGGGAGGTCCCTCAATAGACACAAGACCTCTACTTGAGAGGAAGACAAACATCATGACCCAAGGCAAGTTGGATCGCCTACAAGAGTAATGCTCTTTCCCAACCGAGATCCAGATAAGGCGCCCCAAGGCGGATGAGACCATAGCATCTTGCCTGGGCAAGGTGGCCTTTTATGAGTCTTCCTATTCTCCCCACAATTAGAAGGATACTAGCGTACTGTAAAATCTGTCCTGCCCAGCTAGCCCCCAATACGTGACAAAGTATCGTTGGCTCGCTGGTGCTATGGTGATTTAAGAAGTTTGCCCTTTCTTTAAACGAATTTAGGCATGTGTTCGGCATTTTCAACAACCCAAATTCAGATTC
>BRYF01000004.1:15432500-15435000 GCA_030159135.1 Actinidia polygama | reverse complement strand
TCAGGTAGCATATATCACCAATACATCATTATGAGGGAGATGCAAGCCTCTCAAATCCTCCTTAGTGAATGTGATGGATGGGAGAGGTTCAGACATAGGTGTGGAGAGGTTGTAACCACCTCTTCTTCTCTCCCCTTTGCTTCTCTAGCATGCCTTTTTCGAGATGAGTTCGAATATTCTCCCGATCCAAACCCTCCATGGATAGTTTGGATATCCCCTACGATCGGTCTATTATTAGCGTACCCTTTATCAGGTGAGTCAGGCCTTGGGCAATCAACTACAAACTTCCTCCAGTATTCCCTCTTGATCAGATCAACTATTCATTCCTTTAGTTGAAAGCACTCATTTGTATTGTGCCCATGATCCTTGTGAAACTCACAATACTTGTTCTTATTCCTCAAGAGGGGGTTGGTCTTAAACTTTTCAAGCCACTTCACAGTCTTCATTCTTGATCTCCATGAATACCTGGGCTATAAAGGCATTGAAAAGAGGCAACATCATATCGGTTCGGCGACGGGGAGTGTGAGGATGTCGCTCATTAATTCATCTCCCAACATCTCGCTTGGACCTCTTAATTTTCAGCTCACCCCTATAATCCGTTCATCGATTATTAGGTTCCTTCCTCTTGTGATCATTTCTTCCTCGCCTCCTACGCTTGATCATTCCTTGGAGCGTCGACAAGGTTTCATGGATGCTTTTGGAGAGAGAATTGAATAATGGGCCCGAACGAAGACCTTTCATCATCGCCATGATCACCACGTTGTTACTAGGATCTTCCACTTACAAGACAGCCTGATTAAACTGCTTGACATAATCTTTCAAGCTCTCCCCATCTTTCTAGTGAATTGTGAAAAGATAGGAGGCGTTCTTTTACCTGACTCTAAAGCTCATGAAATTGGCGACAAAAAGCCTACTCAGGTCGCCAAACGAATCAATGGTTCTAGAAGAAAACTTTCAGAACCATGATCTTGTTGGCCCCTTTAATGTTGCTAAAAAAACTTTGTACACCAGCTCATCCGAATACCCTTGGAGCATTATTAAGTTCTTCTATGGGTCTAGGCAATCCATGGGATCTGTCCTCCCCTCATACACTCCTAGTTGAGATGGTAATTTGAATATGGATGAAATCCTGACTCTCATTACTCTCTTTATGAATGGAGGCTCGGTTTGCCTTATCAAGACGTCCATAGTATTTGGGGCATTTATACCTGTATTGATGGCGCCTATTCGAGCATCCAGGTCTTTAAATTTCTAGGTAGTGGACTTATCGCTGCGTTTATGTACTCGGTCATCCTGACGAGGTGATCTTCCATGCCTCGATGTTTCCTCGCCTATCATGTCCTAAGTTTTGCTAGATGACCAAGACTCAGATATACTAGGACTCCTTCCTCGTTTAGAGTGTAAACTCGCTAACTGGTACTGACGGCTCCATGCTGAATGTCTCTGACCAACACTAGATGATTCTGCGAATCTTGATTGCCCAATCGGTTAGCATTTTCTAGGACAAGTGCGGTGGTAAAAGGTGGATTATTTGTGGTGAGGTGTTGTACCAAGTAGGAACTTATCTCGCTCATGATTTTGATTTGCTCAGCGATTCAATGCATCTCATGATGAATGCCCTAAAGATCTAGAGCTTGATCAGTGTTCGCCATTGGATGTGTTCTGCTATTAGAGGGCTACTAGTACTCTGTCTAGGTAATAAATGGCTACGCAGGTGCATAGGGTATTAAGAACTATCGTTCTCACAGACAATGCAAACTGTTGTGGGAAAAATTTAGAATGAACAACCAATAGTCAAAATTGCTCGAGAAGCTCAGTGCTGACCTCTATGACTTATGCAAAGAAACAAACGTTACCGACTAGAGAGAGGCTGCTAAAAACCTCTCTAGCGTGGAGATGAGACCGAGGTGAATTAACTAGACAAAGCTTAAGAGAGATTGTACAGAATCACTCAAAGTGTGAGAATGCAGTTACCTCCGTCTGGTGGATGGTGAGCAGCCTTTTATAGATGTAGAGTTTATAGCCATGTGCGAAGATCACAGCGTAATCATCAGATAACAAAATGAGGAAGTTGTGGTTAAGGATCGCAGTGCAACAAGAGGAGAATGCCAAATGGAGATAGTACTACGACAGTAGGAGACTTAGTGGAGACAGTCTCAAGTTCATCCCATCCTTAAAGCGACGGGCGAGATTAACTAGCTTGGGATAGGCAATGTGAGAACTTGTGGACGATGTGGACCATGGAACTAAAAAATAGACTGTAACGGCCGTTACATAACGGTAATGGCAGGTTCTGTTTCGGTTACACCCTAATTTTAATTGAGAAATTCAAATCTCACCCGTAACGTCCATTACCCATAACGTCCGTTATAGTACGTTACAAGCCGTAACGGCCATTACACTCCGTTACACTCTGTTCTGTTCAATCAATAAAGAACGAAAGTTCACCGGTCGATTGATTGGAATGGGAAATTGTATTTGTCGTCGCCGTGGCAATCGC
>BRYF01000004.1:15425000-15427500 GCA_030159135.1 Actinidia polygama | reverse complement strand
TGAGCCTGCAAATAACCCTAACACCGAGTAAAGCTAGAAAGGATAGGTGAGGTGAACGAGGCTGGCCACCAGTCGTGTATGAGGTTTTTGATAAATTATTGATTGTTGAGCATATTCTAGTTGTATTGTATGCTTCTTTGTTTAAAATGATTTTTCAGGAGGACGAGGGAGTCCAAGTAGTGTGAGATGGATTGGGAAAAAGACTTGAAGTTTAATGATCATTTGTATTAATTTATTTTATTTGAAGAGATTGTAAATCTAAACAATTGAAGACTCTGATTTATATACAATTGGATATGATTGAGGATATACGATTGTGATTCACTAACGGGTCGGGCTGGGTTGTTACACCTTCTATCCCTTGACATGACTCAAGATTGTCGCCGACCGTTGCCCCTCGACCAAACTTCGATGCAGTTATCCTACTTAACTTTCTACAGAGCAACATCTTGGAGGTGATGATGGTCTTAGCTCGGACAGTGCCAGTGCTTGATAGTGTCTCGACCAAGCTCCGGCGCAAGGGACCACTGAGCTTGCTTCATAGCGATAGTTCGACGGTGGTGCCTGCCCTAGCAAGGCCTAAACTCGTAATCGTGTAATTTATCCCCTTACAATATCTTTCCTAGGAGACTCCTCTTCTAAATCTCAACAATTGATAAGCTTGGATTATGGAAAAAATGATATGTTTTACCACCCACGTACTTGAGATTGAGAGAAGCCAACAATTTTCTTCGTTTTCTTTGGGTCTTTACAGTTAAACTGATTCTTGATTTGAAGAGTTATTGCCTTGATCATTGGAAATTTTAGATTTCATTTTACAATTAGTTATTGATGAGCAAACCTCTTCCTCTATTGTATACGCATTCCACCATGCCATCTAAGTGAGGAGATGAGAGGGGGGTGTCATTGTTAAAGAACCTTGGAAGGGAATATCCTTTTGATGCTTCTCCTTCACCTTTGAACAATTAGACATATGACGGCCTCTAGGTGCAAGAGAGTTTTAAAATCATCCTTAGAATCTTCTATTAATTGCTTGACCAAATGTTGATATTTCTTCGTGTCGACAAAGCAAGAAGGCTCTCAAAGAAAGGATTTGAGTTTGAGCATCAATTCCCAAGGTTATTCAAGCGAACAATTAACAATGATGCAAAAATTATTGATTTGATGGATGGAAACTTCAATAACAGAATTTGGAATCTAAATTTTAGAAGATATATTCAGGCGTGGGAAGAGGAGAATCTAGCATCATTGTAGGCCCTACAACAAAATACTTCAATGTTGATTACCGACAGAGATGATAAGTTGGTGTGGAAGATGTAACCATCAGGATTATTCTCAGTTAGCTTTCTTTACAATTTGATGGAGCAATGGTGGAGAATGTGCTGATGAATTGCAATTGATTTGGAACAATGCAACTCCCCCTAAAGTTCAAGCATTTGTCTGGTTAGGCTGTATGGGCAGATCTAAAACATAGGAAAAATTATACTGGACTGGTTTAGTGATACCCGTTCCACATCAGTGGGTTAAGATCTGTTAGTCTGATATATAAAAAGTCTCATGGAATACTATTAATAACTTGGCTTTAATCATTTTAGCCATTTAGTTAACGTTTTCAAGCTGCTAGGCCAGTATTCTACTTAGGTCGTCATATGTTTATTACATTATGGTATTGAATCTAACTGTTCTTTTTGTGGTGATGAATTAGAATCTACTAATCATTTATTTCTTCTTTGTCACATAATTTGGAGAGTATGGCCATTGTGTTTACTTTGGTGGGGGTGAAATGGTTCTCTCCAAAAGCAATTAAAGAGCAGTTGCAATGGTGGCAGAGTTCATTACAACAAATTTGTCATGTTGTAATAAAATTTAGTGACGAAACAATATTTTATCAATAGTGGTAACAAAATCGCAAGAAAAAATTAAATTAATAAATAGGCAAGAAAATTTAATTTCGTCCCTGTCACGCCCGCAACCCGGCCTATGCAGATTGAAGGCGCGTGATGGCCGGCGGATGACCGCCAAGGCCTACGTATCATCAACCTGTGCATATTCATTTTGAATAACAATAAGTTTTCTCTTGCGCGGAAGCATCGTAACATGAAAATAATAAGGTGTGCGTGTCATACTTACAGTATACAGAGCTGTGCCTATGTATTTTAAATTACATACATCCCAAATCGAACTTCAAACTTACATAGACTAAATACATAGCATAGGGTCTCGCCCTCACAATACAACATAAAGCCTCTCGGCTTACAAAACTAAGTCTAACTTGTTCGACCTCCTTTCAGCTCCTCTGATTGACTACCTGAAATTTGTTTTTTCTAAAACGTAAGCCAAAGCTTAGTGAATAACAACGAATGAATGAACGTAAAATACCATGGATCATTTTCATATCATACATAGCATAGCATAGCGTAAGCAATGTGAGCATCGTATACATTTCTTGAACATTTAACTTTCATAAACATGGCATCACATGCTTTCTTTCATAAATATA